>JAMKCH010008421.1:0-53234 GCA_023653785.1 Ophioderma brevispina
GTAAGTTAAGCGAAGAGGTGGTATATTGTCTCTTTCTTACTGCTGTTTATGAACACTAACGCAATTTGTTTATAGGCCAGTGAGGTTGCTAGTTTGTGGGAGATATCCGAGTTATCGTTTCGCAGACTATAGATGTTTTGATGCAATTGGCTAATACTTTGCTTTCGAATTTACTGAGTTATTTGCTTTTTTTATCGGAACACGTTTTTGAAACCACGGCACACCGCCACCCGGTGGTGTATCTATACAAACAATAAAAGAAAATATACACTGCGTTACAATAGAATCTTAGAATTAAGTACAAAAACGAAAATGGAGATTATACGACTGGGTACTAGGGCCAATCACGGTCTCTTATTTGATAGACACAAGTTATCCCTGGTATCAAGGATGACCGAATCACAAGCGGATGCGCTATTATGTTACAATCCTGAAGTTTGTTCTTAATAATATTTGAAAATTTGGCCGTATTCCTTAATGTATGAAGCAAAGTCAAAATGTTTGCATAATATGAGTCGGTTATTTCTCACTTCATAATCGTTGTACATATGAACAGAGTTGGAATTATTTTTTAAATGGTGGAGGGGCATTTCGGTTATTCGTTTTTGTTCCAGGGACAATCATGACAACGCTGCACCGAATTAGTTAACCTGGCCTCTTGAGCTGCTTAGGTTTGTTTCAAATAGTTGCGATATTCAGTAATGTGTTTGAGATTAATTCATTAAACCTATTGACTTCCGTTGAGCTAGGTGGCCTCATTGGGTAGGTAGATACGCATACCGGCCAGGTTGATCTGTTAAAACAACATGAGCTTGCAACCAGACACGACCTGTTATACCATGAGTTATTTTGAAAACACCGATATTGTTCACACGTTTGTAAGTTTGGGGAAATGCAGGCCGCATGGGCTGGGCTGATGATATGCCACTGCAGTGTGCACTTGATTCCGTTCGAGATGAATGCTAGTTGTACAATATTCGCTGACCTTTTATATGTTACCTTTATCGGAAATTAGCATTGCATGTGTTATTTGTGATTTATTTTACGTTACAATCTCATTTGTGTTTCTATTGAAATGCTTTGTGAATATCACTTTGACCATCATGATCATGATGATTATAACTTATAATTTAGAAGTGGTATATAAGTGAAGATTTTAATGTTTATTGACCTGGCTGACTGCACGGCCAATTTCTTTATGGTAGTTACCACACAGCTACTACCGAGTAGATACCGACTGATTCAAAAAGAAGTTTACTCATTTTTTTCGTGGTTTAGTAAAAAATCTAAAAGGAAGTCACTGTAAAGTATCATTGCAAAGAGCAATTTCTGAAGGTCTAAATTTAAAAAAAAAATAATTTGCACATGCCAACCCAGGTTATACTCATTTGAATAAAATCACCCATTTTCCTGACTGTACACATCTGGGTAACTTGCATCGGTTTCTATTCACACCAAATCGATAAAGCGTGAACAAGACAAATCCATTGGTTCGCAACTTTTATTGTCAAAATGAAAGTTTGGCTTTCATACTCAAGAACCATAATTGAGTTCATCTTCCTATTCCATCAAGCAGTGTACTATAAATATTTTCAGCACAATTGTTTCTGCAATTATGTTTGTTCAAGAACTGCAAAACATGGAATGATGTGGTCCTTTTAAGAGAAGTCTACCAGGAGGAAACAGTCCTAGAGACTCGCGAGATTCAAAATTCGACATCATTGAAAATTGTCAGCATTTAAAATGTTGCTCTTGATTGATGGATTTTGAGTATAAAATTTTAAAAATCTTTCATTTTGACAATGAAAGTTGCAAACCAATGGAGGCTTTCTTGTTCATGCATTATTAATTTGGTGTAAATAGAAACTGATGCAAGTTACCCAGATGTGCAGAGTCAGGAAATGGGTTGCTTTATTCAAATTAGTATAACTCGGGTTTGGCACCAGCAAATACAAACAATCTTTTTTAATTTTGACATTCAGAAACTGCTCTTTTTAATGATATATTAGTTTACATACAATAAAATGAGTAAACTTTTTGAATCAGCCTACACTCGCCGGTCAGAATCCCGTGTATTTTTGCCGCATAGACGGATAGTGTACACACAGCGGCTGTCTCCCCCGTCGTGGAGTAGCTACGTGGTTACACCGACTCTCAGCGCGCGCGCGGTATTTCTCATAATCAATTTTTTTTTTTGCATATATTTGCATTTTTTATTAAACTTGCGGGTTTTTGACGATGCCCGATTCGAAATTCATAATTAATTTCCTCAAAAATGATCAAAAAATGCTAAACAGAGACTAAGCCTATAGCGCCCTCATTTCGCCCACTATCAAAATGGCGTCGTGGTAACCGCGGAGTAGCTATGAAGTAGCTTCGTGTCTACTCCGGTACTGTCCCGGGGGTACTGTCTATACCAAATGCACCTTCTCTCCACATAGTGGTCAAATATAGGGTAGCAATTAGGGTAGGTACTGTAGAGTAGACACATCACTCTATACTAGTAATGACTGTGTACTTTGGAAGCCCTATCTTGCAGCTACTGCATCGCAACTAGCCCAGCGTGTACTGTGCAGTAGCTGCCGCGGTAGACACGGTGTAGCTGCCGTATAGGCTACCACGCGAGTAAGAAAACGGCCGTGTAGTATTTGTAAGGTGTTGCGATTTCTCATTTATAGCAAATTTCCCTGCAGAGAAAAAAATTAGGATAGGGCAAAGTATTATTTTCTCATATCTCAGAAGTAGCTCGATAATATGGTTATCTTTCAAACCACTTTTTTTACCCTGCACAACGTTACCCACTTTATTTCTACATATTTCACAAGGTTGAGTTTGATAAACTTTTAATATGTATTATATTGGAAGAAAATTGCAAGACTCCAAAAGGCTTTAGAATGACAAAGTAACATGCTACCCATTTAGCTCAATATAGAATTATTTGTTAAGATTTCTTAATTACATGTTAAACCAATGCATGGCGACGTCTAAAATTACGTTTCTCCCCAACCTCCCCGCCCTCACCTCAAAACTTCCAAGTGACAAACGTGTACAATTTTGGCTATAGCGCTCTACTTGAAATTTAGGCTGGTCCAGATTTCCATAACGTGTGTTGCAGTCATTTTGTGTTCAAGTAGGCAAGCAAGTTTTATTAGGGTATTCAAAGATGTTGGATTTAAAAAAAATGATTACCACGTGCAATTATCGGGTTGTAACAAAACAATGGAGAAAGGTACATTACATGATCAGGATTAAAATAAGGTATAGTTTCCCTATCTACACCTCATAGTTTGAAGTCCTATAAGCTGATAGGGTTCAAGGTCATCCTGTGGTAAATGTTTGACAATGATCATTTTTTATCAAACAAATTCCAAAGTTCTCTCCTGGTCATACCTAAAAAAGAAAATGATTATCATCTCCACTGAGATAACATTTCAGTATATTCTTTACGGGGTATAAATGATTAAGAATTTCTCATACGACCATGTACACCCCTGTGATGTTTTGAACTGTAATTATGAACTTCGGGCCATGTATTCTTCAACCAATAAATTTTGTTAATATACAGGGTGTGTGAAAAACTGGACCCTGATTTAATCCGCTATTTTGCACCATTAAGTAATACGTATCTCAACATATATGATATTAACGGGAAGCTTATTTTACTAGATTTTATTTGCTGCAAAGATCATTCTCGTCGGTTAGATATACACCAATGAATCAAGTAGTTGGTTTTGCGCACTGTCCTAAGAATTAACATAAAAATGAACTATCATCGAAGCAAATCAATGTCCAGAAAGAAAGTAGGGTTAAATGAGAATCCTATTCTTGAAGTTTGGGGAAGAAGGTTTGAAGATGTTTTTCGATAAATATTTATTATTATTATTTATATCAGACTTCCGAGTGGTACAAAGAAATCTTTGTATTGTACAGTTTTGGTAAAAGTGCCCGGATGCAATACAATATTATTTTGAATACTGTATCGCATCCGGCATTTTGGAATGACATCAATGATGAAGTAGTCTGATGGGGTGTTTGGTCGTGTTGATCAAGACTCGCCAGTTGGACTACAACACTGTCAACAACGCAAGGTTTGATTTGAGTCAGCCTGATATTTAAATAATAATAATATTAAACGGCTTTTTTTCGTATGATACAAGAACATATTGCACTCGCTAGAAAAATATTGTACTCGTCTTCGACTCGTAAAATATTTTTCTAGCTCGTGCAATATATTCTTGAATCATACTCAAAGCCATTCAATATTATATAAATATTTCCCTGGAAATCACCATCGCACAAAAGTGTTGAAAACCCCCATGTGCGCTTGGCCGGATTCGAACCGGTGACCTCCGTATTACTAGAACGGCGCTCTTTCAACTGAGCTATCAAGCCTGGGTTGGTAGAAGAGCGATATATTTTCTGTAGCGTTTTAGTCGGAAAATACCACAAGGGCACATCACACCAACTTTAAATAGATTTTATCTATAGGTGTTAGGTCTGAAAGGTGTTCATCGCTTTCCTAGCGGATAACATTAGAACGGTATATTTACATATTTGTTTTTGAAATTTTAAGTACTTAGTTCTCCAGGTAGACAAGGATGAATATTTATTAATCTTTTACTGGAAATAGCCAGCGCACACAAGCTTTCGCTTAGTCCAACGATGTCTCAGATTCGTTCGCTTTTCGAGTTTAAAAATTAATACTTTTGTTCTTGGAATGATTCAATGTCCTGTTTTCAGGGTTAAAGTTAAGTACGTCAACGCGGGCGTCAACGCCTCTTCTTTTACGTTCCGCAAAGTACCAAAAAAGACGGTAGTTTTAACTATTGGTTTTTTTTTCCAAGTATTAATTTGATGCTACAACAACCTGTTTTTTTTTTTAAAGAGTGCACAGTTAAATAAGGCGTTTTTAAAGGGCCATCTAGTTAATAAATAAAGTGACTGAATTCCGATCTGATTGAATAGTAACTGTATATGCTTTATTTAGCAAAGTATCGAATGACAAAACAATCCACGGTTCATCCAGTAGGTTTAGTTTGACGCCAATCTGGTACTAATTTAGTATATTGGTTTATACGTGAATCCAGGTGGGAGTTGGGTGGGTGGGTTGAAAACATGATACATCTATATTTAGCCTTATAGTCTTCGAGTTGTTGAATGTTGGTGTTATTCGACCACGAATTATATGTTGATTTAATTAGCATTTAATGGAGTATAGTTAAGTTGTATTTAAGATGAAAACTACCTCTATTTATACTATAATACAAAACGAGTTTTAACAATAATACCGTTTGTACTTGAACAATAATTAAATCTATGAAAACTCAGTTTGCATTTTGACATATATTTTTGGACATTGAAAGTTGTTTATAATTGGTTCTTTTTATTCTTTTGGAAACGATATCTTGCCAATTACTGTTAGCCTATTTTCACTCTACTGGGTTATATCAGTATATAGAAAATACACCTATTATGCTATAAGTGGTTCCCAAAAAATAAGTTCCCCCTAAAATCTGAAGACATTTCATTGCATAACTTCACTTAGAACTGGATGTTTAGAAAGTTTTTAAAAATTTTGAAGAGAGAACATGTGGCTCTGCCACAAACGTTGTTAAAAAACACTAATAGGTATCAGCACACATACACTTGTCCAAAAACGACGTTTTCAGAAAAGGTGGCACTTTGCAGTATTGAAGTAATAATCTTAAAACATGAACTCATAGGTAAACAAATAAACAAACAAGACAATTGATGCAGACAAACAACATAAATAATTAGATTAGATGTGTGTAAGGAACGCCAGGTGAAATGTGAAGCAGATCGACACATAAAGGAGAACGCTATACTTGTGTATAATATAGATCAGGACCGAGCAGAGGTTGGAACAAAATGGGATCCTTCGACAACAAGTAAATATGCCCCAGAAGACAGTACATCATAATTTTGCTCATCACCCCTTCCCATCCCAGCACTAAAGATCGCTTTTTGAACTGCTAACGCTGTGTGGCATCTTCCGCCTTGTCACCAGGCACACCGCATGTACGATTTATACCGCAAACGATTTCCATTTGATGGCGTACTTTGCATCTGACTGTCATCCCAGGCAGGCCTCGGTGTAAGATTTAATTTTTAGATTCAGATTTCCGGTTTGAATTTGCACAACTGGCTATGCCAAATAATCGACCAATAATGCATTGAAAGTCAGCGGAATTTTCATTCTAATAAAGGTTGGTGACCCGATCAAAATCCAATTTTTCATATGATAATATCTCCATCAAATGGAAGAACTTTCATAATTACCCCAGTGAAATTTTAGGACCAGGAAATGTTTTCTCTCCATCTTACAGGTAAAAAAAATTGACCCAGATTGCGTCCGCCATTTTGAATTTTTAAACACCAATTCTATTACCTCTGCTGCCCATTATTGAAAATGCAGCATTCTGATTGGTCATTTTACTGCCCATTATTCTGCAATAATGGGTCGCCAATGCATTTTCTTATTAAATGAAGCTGTTTTAGGTAATAGAATAGAAATAAAGGGTTTGCAGTGTCATGTATGGGCTCATAATGTATCCTCGACCAGAAAACTTTCAAATAATGGGCTCGGCTGCGCCTCGCCCATTATTTAGTTTTTCTGACCTCGGACACATTATTCGCCCATAAATGACACTGAAAACCCTTTATTTCTTAAATATCTAACATATGCGGTATCGTCGGAAAGCCTATATTATTATCTTTAATTTGCTGCAAAGATAATTCCAATCGGTTAAATATAGGCCGAGCTACAGTCTTTTGAATCAAGTAGTCAGCTTTTCCCCATCCACGGGTTCCCGTTCGAATGCACGGCGGCCAACTAAGCAAATGATGCTTGGCTAGCGGGCAAATCTCATAGGTTCGTATGCACACAGGTCTAAAGTTGTAAGTGTAATTTAGTCCCACAGAAAAGACATTTTCCTTTGCGTTGACATCAGAAATATTTTGTATTTCTTTTGAAATTTGCATTTTAATCTTTAAAATTTGCTAGTTAATTTATAAAGAAAATGTAAATAACTGTCAATTTTGGACAAAACTAGTTTTGACTCAAAACCAGGTCTAACTTTAAACCTGGTCTAACTTTTAGTGCATACGGACCATAGCGTTTACAAAGGTGACGCACCCCTGGAAAGTACATAACTTTTCCTAAATAAATTCTCTAAAATTATAAAAATCAGTTCTGCGCGCGTTCTCACGTCTAGTATGTGCACATATTCTTGAAAACGAATTAAATGTCATCTCCTTTTCCCCCCTGAATATCAGTGACCAACGGATGTACACCACGTTCCATTTATAATTGACTCTAGCAAATTGATAAGTAAATAGGTAAGTTATTCATAGGACAATGGACTTCAGATTCTCTGGAACTGCAGAGCCATTGTTATTGTCCATGACGATGATGTTATCACCACCCAATTTAGATTGACCTATAGCCTCGCTCACAAATAAATAAAACTCGAGCTTTTTCTGTGAGTCCAATAACTTTGACCGTATATTTCTTACTTTATTCAAAAAGGAAATGAAGATGAACAAAATCATGAATGAATAATTGCTTGGCAAGCTGTGACGTAACACCTTGGTGCAGAACCAAGACCGATAACGTAATCATGTTTATGAAGGACATCTTTTCTATTCCATTTGTTCGACACCGGTTACTTGCATTTCATATTGTTGAATGATTTTCGATTTTGCTAATAATACGGTAAATTGAATAGAAATGAGTTTACGCGGCAAGTTACGAGTTTGGTTTTGCACAAGGATATTGGGTCGCAGTTTGCCGAACAAATTTACTCCTATGAATTTTGTTCACCTTCGTTTCCCTTTCGAATAAATTATGAAATATAGGTTCAAAGTTAATTGAACACACAGGAGAACCTCTAACTTTATTTATTCGTGAAAGAGGACGGGTAACTTGTGTTTCACGTCATGAAAAATAGCTTAATCTAAATCGGGGTGGTGGTATAACACCTGAAATGTTTTCAGCTGCATGGATAATAACAATTATGGCTCTATAGTTCCAGATGAAAAAGGAATCTGAAGTGTTTGGCCCTATGCATACCGAGCGGATTTACTTATCAATAGCCCCGTTATTTGCTGGAGTCATTCTTGTGTGGTGTACATCCACTGGTCACTGATATTCAAGGCAAAAATTTAGATGACATTTAATTCATTTTCTAGAAAATGTGCACATACTAGATATGAGAACACACGTAGAACGGATTTCTCTAATTTTAGAAAAATTATTTCGGAAGAATTATGTACTTCCCAAGGGTGCGCCACCTTGGTCCTTATCCGAGCATCTTTTTCTCTTTGGCCTCATAGCCTACACCCCAAAATGATGATAAGGGTATGTCAATGTTAATGTCCAATAAAGTGATATCTTAAAGGTGTAAAAGTCAGTAATAACGGTAAGTTTTTAACTTTTTAAAGATGTGGCATATTTTGGTTCTACAATATAGACAATACTTTAAACCTCAAAAGGTTGTTACCAATTGATGTGTATTCCTCCATACGGTATGATACATTCAATTCCTCCAGAAACTGATACCCGTATGAAGTTACTTTATTTTTCAAATGATTTTTATGAGTGATGAGGACGTAGAAACGTTATTCTATTACCTCTGCTGCCCATTATTGAAAATGCAGCATTCTGATTGGTTAGTTTACTGCCCATTATTCTGCAATAATGGGTCGCCAATGCATTTTCTTATTAAATGAAGCTGTTTTAGGTAATAGAATAGAAATAAAGGGTTTGTAGTGCCATTTATGGGCTCATAATGTATCCTCGGCAAGAAAAACTTTCAAATAATGGGCTCGGCTGCGCCTCACCCATTATTTAGTTTTTCTGACCTCGGACACATTATTCGCCCATAAATTACACTGCAAACCCTTTATTTCTTAAATAGGGCATCGATGGTAAAATTTGACTGCAATTGATGGTTTAAATAGCGTCACATGTATTCTGCAGTCAATAAATAGCCCGAATTTCTTGTGGACACTGATTTCCTTCGCTGAACGCTGTTCATTTTAATGTGAATCCGTGGACAGAGCGCAAAACCGACTACTTGACTCAAACAACTGTAGCTCGGTCTATACCTAAGCAAATTAAAGATAATAACTAACTTTAAGAGATATCACATATGTTAGATATATGTTACTCATAAAATAAAAATGGCGGACACAATTAGGGTCAATTTCTTTTTACTCACCCTGTATTAACAAAAATGTCTCCAAATATGGTATATCAAATGGGCCAATTTATTACACAGTTTTGTTTCCACTGTTCAAACGGCTCGAGCATTTAACGCAAAATTTATAATCAGACGTTTTAGGTGATATGTTGAAACTAAAATCTTAATTTTGACGGAGTAAAGTGGGGGAGGTTGTCAATCGGGTCACCGACCTTTCACATTTGCTTGTAAAATAACCAATAACCGATAAAGCAATTGCACTTTTGTTATCTTCTGAAAAGGCGGTAATTTTAATAGAAATGAAGTTATAAGCAAAACGTTACGGATTTTGGTTATCCACAAAGTCGTTATATGTCAAAGCTTTGCCAAACACATTTGTATCGCCTCCCCGTTTCAGATTGAGTAATTTTTTCATGGCATAAAGCACAAAATACCTGCCCTCGACACAATAAATGAATCTTGAACTTCCATAGTATGTGTGTTTTCGAATAACTTTGACCATATGTTTCTTCACTTATTCATGAAAGAAAAGTCGTGTCAATATAGCAATGGCCCTGCACTCAAAGCTACTCAAAGATGACAAGAACGACCAGGTCGGTTGTTGAATACATTTAGCTCAATTGTTTGCTTGTTTTGCAGAATTCTATGTATTTACAGAGTGAATAAAAAACAATTGTGCAAGAAAAAACACAGAATTTGACCCTGACCTGTTTACTCAACTGTGAAGCAGTTGATGTTTTTATGATTTGCATATTTTCGACTTTCTATGCTGAAAAAATGACGTAATTTGGTGAAGAAATGAGGTAGATATGAAAGATTTTCACGGCTGATCCAGAAAGATGTGTCACCATATAAGACAAAATAATGGAACTGAAAACCCAGCTTAACTGCACTGTTAAAAATAAACTTGTAAGAAAACAGGGTTTTGACTGGCAGCTGGGACTCTCAACGTGCAGAACGTAAAATAACTGGAGCCGTAAAAATACAAACCCACTGCAGGGTACGTAAAATAACGGCGTGAAATCCCAGCGTCAACTTTATTGTTGGTTTTTGACTTGTTTGAACAACATTAAGAATTAAAACATTATTGCAATCTTCTCACGTTTCACGTTGTAGCTATGACATCATACAAACGTTGTATGTACGTCACCACATGGTTGTAAAAAAGTTATATTTCAGGCAAACAATGTTGAGAAAAAAGTCAAACGAAGGGAAAACGTGAAGAAGGCAGTATAAGATTTTTTTTGTAGTGGACATATATTCTAATGTCAACAATTACTTAATCATCATATGAGCAGGCTTAATACATATGTACCTTGCACAGATTCGAACCAGAGCCTTAAGATTACAAGTCCTAAACCTTATCCACTACACTACACGACTTTACAGATATCAGATGCTGAAATTAAATATATAGGTGTACTACTTTTTCCAATTCAACTCAATAATTAGAATACAAAAAGCAGGAATCAAGTTCTACAAGATTTTTAAAAACTATTTTTAAAAATAAAATGGAAATAAGATTTTGCATTTTTTTTAATGACGTTACTTACGATGTTATTTAACACAATATAAAGGTTAAGCAATTTTCATAGTTTATATTCTTACATTAAAAACAAGTAAGTTACAAAAGAACGTAATAATACGAAAATTATAATAACGGTCAGCGTATAAGTACTATCCTTTTTTCAAAATGTGTAGTATTATTTCTAACCACTGTTTATTTACACTTTTTCTGCTTCCAAATTGTAATTTTATGTTAGATATAAGTAATAAAGCGTGATGATTATTGAATAATCAGGGTTTACCGTAATTTAAAAGGTATAATCTGGTAAAATTAGGAAATTTTTTTACAGTGTGTGTAAATCCCCATTGGATGGTTTAAAATGTATCATCCACGAACAATTCTTTTAAATAAATTTTTATTTTTTCAGCAATATAAAAGTAGAAAATCTGTATCTCATTAAAACATCAACTGCGTCAGAGTTGAGTAAAAAACCGGTCAAGTGGTCCAACTTTGTGTTTTTTCATGGCCAATTTGTTTTGTATTCACTATGTATATATGTGCAGTTTTTATTTGGGTCAACAGACGGTTATATGTGAACACTTGTGGAAACAAGTTAAAATTTATTTTTGCCTGTGTTTTTGTTACGTTCCCCTACAGTCGGTAAACCAATCCGAGTCGAGAAGATTCCAAGTCCAACACAAGAGACAATCGGACAATCTACATTCCATCTATGTCGAAAGCCTCAATGAACTTTTTGACGCGCACAAGATGAAATACGGAATGACAAGATGTCAAAAATTAGACATCTACTGAGCCCTTGCAAACAGATTGCAAATTTACAATCATGTGTTTTCTATTATTGAAATGGCCTTGGACGTATCACTGACTGACGTACATGATGTTTCGAGAGACAGTGGTTTTCGAGTCATCTGGTTAAGGCCTATTCCTCAGAAAACAGTATGATTCTTTCGACAGCACAATTCTTACATACTGGTAAATAAAACACAAACTGATCTTGTCTGTACTCAGTGGCGTATCCTGGGGGGGGGCAAAGGGGGCGCTGCCCCCCGGGTGGCCAAAGGGGCGCCCAAAAAGAAGGTAAAAGAGAAAACAAGAAAAGGATAAAAAGGTAAAGGAAAGGTGGGAAGAAGGACATGAAAGTTGGAAGGACAAAAGAAATTTCGAGATTGAATGGGAGGAAAGGAAAAGAAAAAGTAAAATGAAAAGGGGGAAGGGGACAATTAAAGGGGAAGAAATTACATTTCGTACAGCCCATCTCCTTCCAAAAACAAGGACTTTCAGGACTTCAATGATCACATGAGCTAATTTCAAGGACCGACCCTACTGTTGTACCGATTTTCGTATTCCGTAAAAAAATGATGCAGATATTGGACCAACGTTTTCACACAAAAATACAGAAATGGCGCGTCATTGAACTACAAGTTGTAACCCCCCTTCAGAAATGTAAGATTGTTTATAGTTTTGTGGTGACACTGCCTTCTGAGACAGCCCCATTTATGGAACTGTCTGTAGAACAAGTCCATATGTAGACAATTTTCATAGAAAAAGAAGAAAGGGGTCAAAATTAAAGGCTTAATAGCTTGAAAACTGAGCCTGCTATAAACAATGCAACATGAGAGAGCTCTAAATTACGGCTCTCCGAAAAAAATAATGGAGGTCCATAATCTGTATTTCCCCCTTTTAAGAACTGTCAGTATGAACACAATCCATAAGGAAAATATGTTTACTCTTTGTGGTAACATTAAAAAGTGAACTTAAATGTCCTAAACTTTAAAGGCTCATAACGTGCAAACTGGCTACCTATGTACATATGAACTGCATAATTAGATAGAGCTCTTTAAAATACAGCTTTTCTAGAAAAAATGGACAGAGCTTCGCCGTCTGACAGCCCCATTTAAGAAACTGTCAGTAGAAACTAAGTCCATATGGAGAATTATATGAAAAAGAAGAAAGGGCAAAATTTTAAAGGATCATAGCTTGAAAACTGAGCCATCTATAATTTGCATCATGAGAGAGCTCTTTAAATACTGCTTTCGTGAAAAAAAAATATGGACGGAGTTCCACCATCTGATAGTTCCCCATTTAAGGAACTGTCAGTATCCATAAGAAAAATATTGTTTAGCTACAGTAGTACATTAAAAATGAACTTAAAGTCTAAACTTTAAAGGCTCATAACTTGAAAACTGAGCTACCTATGTACATATGAACTGCATCATGAGATAGAGCTCTTTAAAATACAGCTTTTCCAGAAAAAATGGACAGAGCTCCGCCGTCTGACAGCCCCATTCAAGGAACTGTCGGTAGGAACTAAGTCCATATGGAGTATTTTTTTAATAAAGTGCATGAAAAATGAGTCTAAAACTTTCAAAGGTTCTTAACTTGAAAACAAAACCACTATAACAATACATTGTTTGTAGGTCTACCCCTTTGCACCTCTGCAGTTGAATAGTAAACTAAAATACCTTCAGAAGTCATTTAGCATACAGCAGTTAAATGGTTAAATCAAGATATTAACGTGGGTAAACCTTCCGAAAGTCGGGAGAAAAACGATGTCGGAAACCATTTAAACAGACTTTATAAATTGAAAATCTTTCAAATCTATGTTCTTTTATTTGTTTTGAAAAGATATTGGCTTCTTTCCTTATCTTTATTTTTCTGTATTTACTTATTTTATTACTTTATATACACTTCATTTTTATTTTAGTGACGCGACCATTTTCCATAATTTTTTTTCCGGAAAACGTCCGTATTTCGCTTCATTTTCCGTACTAGTAGGCATGTGTGCAATTAGTTTCACTTTTAAAGAGAACATTAAAGTCGCTCAATACACCGACTAAGACAAAAACAAACCCAAAATGTGCGTGATCTTTTGCATTTATGACACGTTCAGCCTGTAATAGCAGCATAAGGGTTAAATAAATACATTCTTAAATCTCCATTGCCGTTGATGTCGCAAATGGATTATAAAATTCATACTTTTTGGTTTGCCATGATATTCATTTTAATCAAAAATCATCACACAGTGACTGCAATTTTCAAGGACTTTCAAGGACCATTTGTGAATTTCCAGGGTTTTCAAGGTCTGGAAAAGGGATTTTGAAATCCAGGACTTTCAAGGACCTTCAAGGACCGTACGAGCCCTGGAAATAGAAAAAGCTTAAGGTGAAAGGAAGAATCTGTAAGGGAAAGCTAAGAAGAGATAAAATTAGGGCGAAAATGTGCAACAAAAATGAGAAAAGAGAACGTATAAAAATAGTAAAGGGGCGCCAAAAAGGACAATAAGAAAAGCAAAATAATAGCGAGAAACGAAGGGGTGGTGAAATAAATTGGAAAGAAAAGGGAACTAAGACAAACAAAAAAAGGTGCAGTAAAAATGAGAAGAGAAAGAAAAGAAAAACGGATAAAACAGAAAGGGGCGCCAAAAAGGAACAAAAAAAATTAAAGGGGTGCTAAAATAGCAAAGGAATGTGGAGCTAACGAAAAATAAAGGGCGTCAAAACTGACAAAAGGGATGAAAATAGTTTAAGGAAACGGACGCAAAGAATAGCAAAGGGACATGGAGTTTAAAGGGGAATAATAAGGGGCGTCAAAACAGAAAACAAAAGGAAAAGGCCTGAAAAATAAGGAAAGGTTATTTAATTACATGCAGGGGCGTTCCCAGACCATTTTCAATGGGGGAGGGGGTGTTGCCGACAAAACTTCATTTGCCGACACAATTTCAAACATTTTCTGGCTCGCTGCGCTCGCCGATAAATTTATTTATATGTGTGTGATGCACATTCAAGAAGATGTGGAATTGGGTGCCATTTTCAATTTCCACAGGGGCGCCAAAAGTTCATCGTCAGTTTGCCCCCCGGGGGTATGTCATCCTGGATACGCCTCTGGTACTTGTGTTCGAACTTCCGAGTATCAGAAATCATACTCAAACACCAGGATGGTGTATGTGTAAAGTACACAAAGGTACTGAACGTAAATAGGGATTGCGTCTACATTGGTTCAAGCAGTAGAACAGAACGGTGCCAGTTAGAGGGTGTGTTGAACTAATCCCATAATGCATTGCAATATGCCTATACTGTACTATATTAAACACAAAAAGTGCTCCAAAAGTTTAAGAACCACAAGACATTTAAGATCATGCTAAAATTTCCTTAAGTACTTATGCTTTGGGCTAAGGTGAGCCTAAAAGTCACGGTTTTTTGTGTTAAGAATAGGATTTTTGTGGGATCACATGAGAAAAACTTTCTCAAAACTGGTGCATTGTAGGATTGACTCAATACACCCTCTGACTGCCAGTGGAGTGCCACAGGGTTACTCGTTATTATGGACATTATTTCAGCTGGATTAGGTTCTTTGGTTACATCCTGAAGAAAATGACTGCTAATATGTTTAGGCTTCCGCAAGATATTTATCATCCCACTGCGGTTATAGAAACAGGCGTAGAGTTGTCTGTCATTTTACGCATTTGAATTACTTATTAGCACATTTCTTTGTCTAATGATGAAATAATCAGAATTACGACAACAATAAAAGAAAGAAAAAATAAGAACAGGTCGTCAGAGAGATCAGCTCGTTAGTTAATGAGCTGCAAAAAGCAACATTACGTGCAATCTCGTTTAAAACGAGATTAATCAGCGATGACTGACATCTGCTACACAGCCTTTTATTTGACCCCAAGTTTCTAAATCTTGAAAAACACATACTGCTGCAATGCAAGCGAGCAGGATATTTACCGCAATTTTGAATTTCCGCGCTAAGTGTTTTTCATAATTTGCTAATTCCTGACTGTATTAGTATTACTGCACTTAACTTGTTGTAAATAGAACAAAGTGCCAAGCTGGCGGTTGTATAAAATAATATACTGATCGACAAGAGGGAAGGAAATTTTTAAAAAATCGCTCCGACATATAACTGGAAAATCAAGGCATCACAGCTACGAAATATTGCAACCAAAATTTGAACTCCATTGTATTAATATATATTTCGAAAAATGGTACAATTAGGGAATTGCTATATAATCACATGAAATCGCGAATTAAATTATTTGAGTTCGATATCACTTTAAAGAATAAGGATCAGACTTTCTTATACCTTTTATTTCATCTCATTTGCTTTTAGCAATCTTGAAATAGACTCAATTAACTGCAATGGGTTCAATTCACTTTTGTGCCACTTTGCAATTGGGGCGAAGACAAACAGAACTGTCCATAACTGTACATTAAATACAGTTGTTAGAAACAGTTCATCTTAGTTCAAGCGAGTATTTTTTAAAGGTTACACTCTCCGGAAAAAGCAGTGACTCTTGCGGAAGATTTTATTTCACATTTTCAACAATTACAAGCAACACATGTCTATATTCTGGGAATATGACGCTTTTTTTTGCACCAAAGAATCAGGAAACAATAGTATCTATTATTTTTTGTCATGGAATTGGTTTGATAGGTCAAATTAACCTACCCTTATTCAATATTGTGACAGACTCCTGAATATTGTATTATTTTTCTGTATTATATTAATTTAATCATATAATTATGAGTGAGGAGAACTGGAAAATATGAAACTTGCAATGTGTTGTGCAATAAGCATGACTTATCTGATTGACCTTGTTCTAAACGGACTAGTGTGTGTGAACTTCCTGAGTAAGAACATGTCAGAATATGTTCGCATTCAGAGACAAAAGGAATCCAGTGTCTTATCATCGTCATTCTAAGAACTGGACAGAGGTTCTTTTGTTTACCTATAGGAAGCAAGATTGCACACCTGTTGATGAACAATAGACTTTGTGTAATTGCTATGTCAAAACACTTCGAGCACAGGATGTGGAAGATTGTGGACTTCCTTTAAACATGTTTCAGCGAACTGAAAAGATGATGAAATGTTCATCTTGTCTCCGCGTGTTTGTTGCATCATGGGAAATTTGTAGAGGACAAATTCTGTTGCAAGTCATTTCTCTTCGCCAGTTGACAAGAGATTTCAGCGAGTGTAGACCTCTCAAACAGAAGGTGGAGAACTTTCATAACATTTGATATATGATGTTATGTTATTTAATACAATTCTGGAAAGTTGCTAGAATTGTCAGAGCTGTTAAAAATTTATACCTTTGGAAAAACAAAGGTTAACATTACAATTCCAGCAGGACATTTCTTCTGTACCAGTGACATTCACCTTTAATGCACTGAGTACTGTATGGACAAATGTTATACCATTAAGCGCAGTTTATAGCTATTATACTTCCGTGTTTCTACAAGTCTACGAGTTTACAAATAATCGGCGGGTCTAGCGAAAAAGGACTTTTGCGATTTCGCGAAACTAGTTGAAACTGTACCAGCAAGAATTGTGTAGCCAAGATTTATATCTGTGGACCTGATTATACAGAGACTGGTGCGCATCACCACGAGAACTGTGACCTTTGAAATTAATTGGCTGTTGTGTGTTAATTTGATTTGAAGTATATTGTGTGATGTAATTATGTATTAAAATCATTACTTTAAAAACATCTTGGTCAAGTCAATTTATTACAAAAATGTTCATTGTGATTTGTTTTATGAACCCCGGGAGGTTACTTCTGACCTTGAGTACGTATCGAACATATAAAATAATAATCTTCTAATTAATTAACCTACAAGAATAAGTTTCTCGCCATTCGATAATGGGTTGAGGCTTCCGCCAGCCAACACACCATACACCATCACGTTCGTCTAAAATGTTGTTTTTATGGCTAGACAGTTGATGAAAAACAGGAGGGTACAGTGTGAGTCAACATGATTGTTCCCGGGAAACAACAATATTAAAAATCTTTGTAATCTTTTAGAATATTTTTATATACTTTATATAAACAAATAATTCTCTTAAACACCATGTCAAAAATCCCGAGATTCAAGCATTTTTATTTTCAGTTAGGCTTCATTTTAGAGGGCTCACGAAATTGCCCGTGTACAATTTAGTACAGTTTAATATAGAAGTGAGTAAACATGTTAAAGACATATCAGTGCTTTGAAAAAATATTGAAAAATTGACAGGAATAGCTTCAAAGTGAAAGGAGAAACGTCTGTAGTAGGAATTCTCATAAGTTAATTTCCAGCTGTAGAATTGACAGAAAAAGGAGGGAAAGACATAGAAAACGGCAGTTGTTCAAGATACGATTCTCATTCAATACTGTTGTAGTAATGTCCGTTCGGACAGTTAATGACTAAATCTCTGTTTCTGTTCTTATTAGGTTCTCTGGTCTGATCATTTGCGGGTATGTTAGGATACCTGTACTGGTTACATACATGCAAAATTGATTTTGAATGAGTTTGTTCGCTTTGCTGAGTTAGACAAATCACTGATAGTGTCTTACAGGTTAAATTCACAAACCAGGATGGAGAACCGAGATAGGCAAACAAATTTCTTGTTGGCATTTATTCACCATAGTGAAGCACAAAATTATTAATATTTATTACAAAGAAAATTGTTCAAAAATAGTCTGACCTTAGACCTTTAACCAACTAAAGTGTATCACTACATTGAAAAACATGGTTTTGTTGTGATTTGTTTTCAATATCTTTTGTTTTGCATTAAGTTAATAGTTAAAAACCGAGTTCATTCCAAACATTGAATTATAAAAAATCAGAAATTAATTGCACTGTTGTTGCCTTAACACAAATTAAGAACTGGCCGTGTTAGACTCATTGGGGCATTTAGTACCATTTAGACACCCATAGTGTGTAAAGCACACATTTAGGTATCCCACTTGAAAATTTGCCGCTCAATTACCCCATCAATAGAATGTGTACAAAGGCAATCTGGAGGGCCTCCTTTTTTTAAATGAGTGCAGATATTGATTGCCTGAACCAAAATTCAAAATTTCTGTGAAAGTATTAATGACTTTTCTTCAAGTATTTACAAATTTGAAGAGCTACCTTGCACAGTTTACAAGAAAAAAAAATCAGGATATTTGGGGGAACATCATTTTGACTCACACTGTATCATTGCACTATCAGTTTCCGATTTAGTTGAACTTCGAAACAATACTTATCATTGAATAGACTGACTTGACAAACATAATTCATTTGGTTTACTTTTCATATAAATTTCGAATGGGGAAATATTTTTGAATTATTGTATCTAAAATAGCATTTCCCATCCTTTAAAGCCAAAAAACTTTTGGTAACAAAGATTGAAATTTCCTATCTACACTGTGTGTCTATGGGAAATTGGCCTTTTTTTTTGGTTATGACATGCAAGCTTATGACGTATTCTGACGTGTATAATTGAGGCAGATGGTAAATCATTCTTGTATTAACTGGAAAATGAAGGGACGATAAATCAAGCTGGTAATTTGGTCCATAATACGCAGGTTTCGATGAATGTCTACAAAAGGTGGATGCCAATCTTGTGGGATGGAATCGTTTCGTTATAGTTCACGTTGATATATCCAAAAGCATTACGAGATTTTATGCGGCTGGGCAACCTTGAACATTTAAACTCGAGCTGTTGTAGTGCAAGAAATTAAAGGTCCCAGGAATGAGATCATTTAAACCTAATCCAAAACGTTACGGGGCATTCCATTCAATAAACAGGGCCAGAAAAAAAAAGAATATACCAGTGAATCATTAGTGAAACTATTGATTTTCAGTCAGTGTCATGAATAGATTCACACAGTCACCTGGAAATTTTCTATTACTTCTCTGAGAAAGAAAAATAGGTTCAATAATGATGTCAAACCAACCCAAATATTGAAATGCTTCTCGTGCCATCAAACCAAATCACTTTATTTGCATTACCTGTACCTTTAAAATAATAATCGTTTGACCTCAAAATATTGCAACATAAACCATTTATTGTTAACTGTTATACTTAGAATTAGAGAGAATAACCTATCAAAAAGTCTAGAAGTATAGGTAATGGGGAACATGACTTGCAGGGAGGAGGCAAGGGTTGTTAAAGGGGAAATATAAAGTATGTTACTTGTACTTAAATATATACCAACATTTTTGGCCATATTCTAAGGATTAAAAAGTATAGTTTCCCTATTGGGCATATGTGGGTATACGTTTAATGTTTACATAAAGGCATCATGGGTTAAATTTCTGAATGCACCGATTTTTTTTTCAAAATGGTCCCAGAGTTTTTTATTCATATAGTTCCGAACCAGAAAATTAATTTGTCACTCATTTCAACCATTTGGTCACGTAATTAGAAGTAAAAATGTAACATGGTACATGATCCCCCATATGGGTCAATACCATATAATTTAACATACTAAAAATGAAAATTTGAGAGCCAATGGTCTGTTAAAGGATATGACCAGACCAGAGTTTCCTCAAAATCGAATGACCCAGGATGACCTTGAAAGGTTATATTATGAGCCTATAAATTGAAGCTAATGACCATATATGGCAAACTACCTTTGGTAATCCTCGTGTGTGTGGTCACAGTGGATTCGAGCATTCGGCTCGTGTACGAAGGTCGTGGGTTCGAGTCCCACTGTTGCCAACGCGTTGTGTTCCTTGGGCAACACACTATATCGTTGCCTTCTCCACCCAGGTTTGCTAAATGGGGAGATGCTAGGGAATGGTCCATGAGCGCCGCCCAAGGTATATGAGTATGCCTTGGGTATGTTATGCAGATGACGTTATTCCAAAGGTAGCGTTAATAATTGTAAATGACATAAGATTGGTGCAGGATTCAAAAACAATAAGAGTGTTTTACTTTTGACCCCTCTACAACCCCAACAATATTTTCCTCCATTTTTTTACATGTTCCCAGTGGTGATTTTAGATTTTTGACCATTTGGACAATTTAGACCACGTAACCGCAGATGTTCTATCTACCCACATAAGTTAAAAACCATTGGTCTATGCACGAAAGCATCAAATGCATACCAATAGCCGTTTTTTCTGCCAAATGTGACACCTTTCGTGCTCCATTGTGATCAAATAGCCAACACAAAGTCCATTTTACGAAAATTTGTCACATTTTCAAAGTTGATCTGAAGACATAATTACAAGGTTACAATACACAACCATGCATTAAAGCGACATAATGGTAAAAAAAAGGTATTCAGACATAATGAAACAGACCCGTACTGAAATCCACTTACACAAATGAAAACAATTTGGATGTTTAATTCTGTAAAAACAGTAAAAACAGGAAGAGTTCCAGAGGGGAGGGTGGCAGGTTCGTGCAATTTCTGGAACAGGAAAAACCAAGGTGTTGAATCACTGACATAATGTCAGTGTATCTAGCATGTTTTGTGACACAATTCAAAAAGCATTCAGACCAGGGTTCAGACATTGTACTTTAGGCTTGTAGTAAGTATTGATATGACAAGTGAAAGAGGGATTAGCCGAGGATTTACCACATATACAATAGCAATGGTATGTGAGCTGATGCAGCATGTTTTTCAAGTTTAAGAAATGCTGGCAGTAATGTTAGCTCATTTTTTCAGAAATGGCCACGAACTGCCACCTCCCACTCTGGAACTTTTCCTGTTTGTTACAGAATGTAAACATCCAAATTGTTTTCACTTGTGGAAGTGATTTCAGTAAGGGTCCTTTTCATTAGTCTCAATATTTTTAGCATTAGTCGCTTTAAGTGACACACACTTCACGGGAAGAATGTGGTCTTTCACAGAATGGCAATCAATATGGCTATTACCTTATTGCAACTTGTAAAAAGGGAGGACATGGTCCTTCTTATCATGGGTATTGGTTGGAAATATTGCTCGCAACGGGGCACAGAAGGGTATCAAAATTTACGAAATAAACGAACATTTGATATAATTTTAGTTTCGTGCAAAGACCAATGGTTTGTAAACCTATAGGGGTATTTAAACATGCTGCGTACTTTTTTGGGGTCTTGGAAACAAACGTCTGCACAATACTGTATGCTTTAAGAATTACCAGGATATGCTAAGGGTACTGAGTAGGAATGGCAAGATATTGGGAATCGTTGATCTTCACACAAATATGGATCGAAATTACAAGATATTATGGAGCTAGGTGTTTGAAATTTAGTGTACGGGGGGGATTGTAAAAATGCGTCAATAATTTGGCAATTTATGTGTTTTTCCCTCAAATCTTTTTAAACATGTAGTTCATAAATCTTGGTAAACAATATCTGGGAGTTTAATTAGAAACACGGGATTGTTAAGGATTTACAATGAGTCTAAGTATGGTAGGTAGTTTTAAAAAAAATCATTGGAAGTTTTAAAACCACGTGCGCAGAGTAGTAACGGTCGGTTACGTTTAAAATGAATAGTTTAGGTCATTTAAATTAGACAGGGGAACTGACTAAAATACCAGATTTAAAAACTTATGTTTCAAATATGAGCTACTCTCATGAAGAGTGGTAAGCGGTTTCCCGGGGCGGTTTATGCAAAGGAAAGCAAATAGGCTTGCATGTGCGTCTTTCGTTTGACTAATGTTGACACCTAATGCCAAAGGTACGCCGCAGGTCTAGCCAACGGACACAGCCACAGAACAACAGGGAATGAGCTAAAAGGAGACTCATGGCAGATTGCTTGCAACTGGACCTCCTTTCTAACCTAATTGTTGATTGACCATGACGGACCTACTGGACTCACATATGTTTGCGTGTCTGTATGTTTGGAGATATTGTTTGCTCGACTACCACATCCCTTGCCTGACATCAGACAAGCTGCATTCGAAAACTACTTTAATTGTTATTGAGAAAAGCTCCCCCACGCAGTTCGTGTCAGCAGGATTTACTGGCGGTTAAAAGAGCAGTACTCAAGCGGTGTCTAAAATGTAGATGAATGAATTGTACATTTTCAACAGGGCTGCACATTTCCTTATTTCACACGAGCAAAATGAGCCTCGATTGCAAGGTCATTGCACTTCGTTCGATTTTTGAAAGCTTTCATCACAACATTAGCAACTCGTACCAACATGAACGGTCGTGTCCATGGATTGTGCAGCCCATGTTGCTGATGTGCATTGGCAAGCTTGCCCTATAATGCCCCTATTCGAATTCCGTGATTAATATTATTCAATTTGGATTCACATCTTGCAGTAAACCTGATGGCACGTTATTAGATCCTCACATGGCGTAAAACCTACCCTTCTAGGTCATTTATAAGCTTTAGGCCTACACGTTACCAAGATTCCACATAGAAGTGTAAGGAGTGGCTGTGTGTTCTTGTGAAACAGTGGTGCTGTGTTTCAAAGCGAACAATCTGGGGGAACATGTTGACTTGAAAGAAGGGGAATCAAAAAAAATAGCCGACGTTAACCAAGCTTCAATATCCAAAGGATTTAGGTGAAGTCTTGTCGCTTCTTAACAGATGGGATTTCCCTAAAAAATTTATATGTTTATACGTATTTTAATTGCATTTTATAACTTATAACAGAATACGTTGATACAAGGGTCCGCCGACGAGTGTCTTGTGCAAGGTCAATGGGACTGCGAGGCAACACAAACGCTTAGAGATCGCCGAAAGCTACCCACCAGTGCTTTGTGAAGACGATTCCGATATCATGATAAATATTGCTCATTCCTAACCAATTCATTGAGTGATATTATTATACTCTTAATAAAAGAAGTGCAGTTAGTGCAATGTTTCCCTTCAACACACGGCACAATGACAGGTAGAGAAATGCACAATTTTATTTTGAAACTACTGAATTTGACGTTTATTCAATTACACAATATAATTGCCTATTTTGCTCTAATGGAAATATTAGAAGTATTAATTTTTTCCATTTATATTGTTTGTATGTTTTTGTTTTGTCCAGGGTTTCCTTCAACTCCAAATTTGCCCATACACGCACATTTCAGAAGTGACATCTTAGAGCTCAACTGTTAAAAAACATGTAACCGTACCCTGTTGATCTTCTTTTCATCGTGTCCAAACACTGAGGTTCTCAAATATGATCCACCAGAGATGGGTACAAACGTCTGGCTGCTTCACTGAAAGTCCGCACGGTCCTTGTTTGTGCATTGTGGCTCCAGCAGAGTGGGCAGACCACAAGCTGTTCCATTGTCTGTGGTGCTGTTCCACAACCACAGGTTAGTATCCTGATTGCTTCCAGCTTAGCCCCCACTTCTGCAGGAAAAACTTAGATCGGCCTCTGTATGGATATCCGTATATATCACATTATGAAAATGTTTTAAAATAACTTGATCTTGTTTTCAAAATGTTTTCCAAACATTGTGCAAATGTTATTAAAACGTCCTTTAAATGTTTTTATAAAACATGTATTTATTTCGCATTTGCATTCACATTACAGGTGACTCGATAGTTGGCCGTGGAGGGCGCCCTCCAATGTTACAAACAAAATTGTGTTTTTTGCAGTTTTATAATAATGCTTGTCCATAATATCACTGTGTGAAATAATATTTAAGCTCAAATCGAAGTCCTTCTTAGAAAATCGCAACTTGTTTAAAAAATTTACGGTACATAAATGTGTACTGCAGGAACAACGAAAAATTCGATTCATCTCAAAACTTTGGAATTGAGCATTTTACGTGAGTATCTTAAGTTCTATATAGTTGACTATTTTAATAACTACACAAAAAAAGTTATATTGTTCAAATCTTCTGAGTCAGCCTTTAAGCAAATATCGGCAATCGATATTATATTTATACGGTGAATATGAGCGACATATGATTAGGCCTTTTACTCAGCGAAAACACATAACATTTTCATAACATTTAATATATATTTTCGAATGTTATATCAAACTTTGTCTTTACAATGATAATGGATGTTCTGCAAACAGTGTACTAACAAAATTTTATAAGATATGTGTTAATGTTGTTGGAACATTGTTTTAGTGATGATAGTGCTAAAACTTCTGGAAGATATCATCCAAAGGTCAGGTATGGTGGAAGTTTGTTATCAAATTCAGACCGTTATGAAATGGTTTCTTTAAAATGTGGTCATGTTATGGCAAATTATAACTTAATTTGACGAAAACATGTTATGCTGGCAAACATTTTTATGATGCTAGGCAAAGTTTTAATTGATTTTAGTGAAAACACTTTTATGATGGTTGGGAAACATTTGGGAAAACATTTTATATTGTAAGGCAAAAATTTTATAAATATCATTATGTACGGTACATATGGTGTCAACCGAAAAGGACAACTAAAATACTAAAAAATTAAATTAAGTTTTTTATAATAAAAAATTTGGGTACCACACCAAAATAATCTATGAAGGTTTGCTTTTTAACAAACAGAAAACCAAAAACGGATATGTTATATATTTAAAATAACATACAAGTTGGTAAGGAGAGTCGGCTTAGTGAAAGGACAGTGATGTTCGATGCCCGGAAAGCTAAGTGAAAAGTGATAACAGCAAAGAGATGTATTTTTTTCTCACGAAATTTAACTTTATGTAATTAAGTACATGCTGTTGATAAAATGTTTTTAAAATATCTTTGTAAATCTGAAGAGAATGTTGGCAAAAAATGTTTTCATAATCCAAGTCCCAACAATACATTTGATTTTTTGCTCTAATGGAAAATTAGAAGTATCCTAATTCGATATTTGTTTGTCTGTTTTTGTTTTTTCCAGGGTTTCCTTCAACTCCAAATTTGCCCCCATACACGCACATTTCAGAAGTGACATCTTTATAGATTACACTGTTAAAAAAATTGTTAACATACCCGGTATGCGATCTTCTTTTCTTATGTGTCAAACACTGTTTTTTCTATGGTTCTAAAAATATGATCCAGCCAGAGATGGTACAGCGTCTGGCTGCTTCACTGAATCCGACAAGACGTTCCTTGTTTGTGCAATGTTGCCTCAGCAGTGGGCAGAACCAAGAGGTGTTCAATTGTCTGTGGTGCCTGTTCCACAACCACAGGTAGTATCCTGATCTGGTTCCAGGATAGCCCCACTTCTGCCAAGGAAAACTTAGATCGGCCTGTATGGATATCGGTATATATCACCTTATGGAAATGTTTTAATAATAACTTTGATATTGTTTTCAAAATGTTTTTTTTTTTTTTTTTAAAAATGTTATTAAAAAACGTTCCATAAATTGTGTTTCAAAAACAAGTATTTATTCGCCATTTTGCATTCACATTAAAGGCTGATCAGAGATTTGCCGGGGAGGGCGCCCTCAATTTTCAAACAAATGGTGTTTTTTGCATATACATAAGCTTGTCCATATAATAATCCGTGGAAAAATTAAGCTCAAATCGAAGTCCTTCATTAGAAAATCGCAACTTGTTAAAAATTTACTGTACATAAATGTGTACTGCATGAAAACGAAAAATTCGATTCATCTCTAACTTTGGAATTGAGCATTTTAAGTGAGTATCTTAAGTTCTAGTTGACTATTTTTAAATACTACACAAAAAATATATTTTTCGAAATCTCTGAGTCAGCCTTTAAGCAAATATCGACACGATATTATTATTATCCGGTGAATATGAGCGACATATGATTAGGCCTTTTACTCAGCGAACACATAACATTTTATAACATTAATATATATTTTCAGAATGTTATATCAAACATTGTAAAATGATAATGGAATGTTCTGCAAACAGTGTACTAAACAAATGTTATAAGATATTTGTTGAACGGTTGTGACATTGTGTTTGTGATGATAGTGCTAAAACTTATGAAGATAATCATCCAAAGGTGCAGGGTATGTGGATAGTTTGTTATTCAATTCAGCACCGTATGAAATGTTTTCTTGAAAATGTGTTTCATGTTATTAGCAAATTATAACTCAATTTGACGAAAAACATGTTTATGATGTAGGCAAACATTTTTTGATGATGTTAGGGCAAAGGTTTTTTTTCAAGTTTTTAGGTCGAACCTGTTATGATGTTTAGGGAAAATTTTTATGATATGTAAGCAAAAATTTTATAAAATATCATTATTACGCGCCCCCCCCCCCCTACATATGAGTGTCTAACCCGAAGGCACACTAAAATACTAAAAATACAGCCCAACAAAAAACAATAAAACTCTTGGTTACACACCAAATAATAATTGAAGAGTTTGCTTTTAACAAACAGAAATACCAAAAACGGATGCTTTATAATTTAAAATAAAACATTACACGTTGGGTAAGTAGACGTGGCGTATTGAAAGGACAGTTGTTCGATCCGGCAAGGTAAAGTGAAAAGTGATCAACAGCCAAATGATGATGTTATTTTTCTCACGATAAATAATTAACTTGATTTAATTAATACATGCATGTTTGATAAATGTTTTTAAACTATTTTGTCATCTGAAGAAGAAGGTTTGGCAAAAAATGTTTTAATAATCAAGTCCCAAAAAGACATTTTGATTTTTTTGAAACATTGTTAACAAACATTAATAACATTTCGAACATTTTTGTTGTTTGTGGGGTGCCATGTGGTAAAGGTAATGGTGATTTCGGTTTGGAGAGATTTTGCGGTGCTTTGACATGTTGAGGTTTTCTGTTTTTTTCCTCTTTTTGTTCAAAGGGTATGACAGTATGATTTGCTTGTTTTCAAATGAAATTTCAGTGCCAATAATTAATCAATAACATTATATAATTTATGTAATTGTGTGCGCATTGCCGAAGCGAGTTAGAGGAGTCAATCCTTTGGATGACAGCGGTTCTTGCTCCTGATTTTCTCCTGGCTAGCCTACTGAGCAAATTTTAATTTTTATATTTCTTTTCTGACCTCTGTCATATCTGTTCATTTTGAGTTTATAAATAATGTTAAAATATGCTAAATAAAAAAAAATACAACAACAATGGCAATGTTATTAAAATTGATATTCCGTCCTTTATTTTTGGGCATTTCACAAGATTTTTTCAACCAAAAGTACTTTATTTTCATCCCTCTATCTGGCGTGTCCCAGTGGTGTCTAAAATGTCAGAGGAGGTATTTTAAATTAGCAACCGGGCTGCATTTTCCTCTCACGATAGAATCAATTTTGTCGGTATCGCACTTGCATCCCCACGCCATCAAATGTTGAAATTCAAGTCTCTAAACCCTATTCTTGACAAAAATGACGATTTAGTAGCTATACAATTAAACTATCTCTTTCACATAAGAAATATGGTGAACTTAAGGTCTTTGTTTGTACACTGCTTAAAAATTCCGTGAATTAAGAAAACAGATCTTTCCGTAAATTTACGGAAATCTGTTTTAGAAAACAATAAAAATAAAAACAAAAAAAACATAAAAAATGTTTAATTTCAGAAAATTTACGGACCCCAAATTTTCCGGCAGCAAAAATTTCCAGGACTTTTTTTTCGTTCCGTAATTTTAATTACGGAAAATCTGTTAAAATACACTTTTTTTCCATAATATGAGACAAATTTCTGTAAAATAACGGTCAAAGTTCAGTTAATTGACAGAAGAAATTCTGTAAATTTACCCTAAAAAAGTCTGGAAATTCTGTGCCAGAAATTTCCGTAAATTAAACGGAATTGGTTTTATATTCTATTGTTTTTATTATCTTATTTGACCCATGCTCAATTTTAGCACCCCCAAGTTTGCACGATGAGTTTGATTTCAAATCCAATTAAAAGGGGTTGGAAATATTTTTATTTGCAGGAATGAATTAGAGTCATTATCTTGCTCCAGGTTGGTTACAGCTGACAAGCTCTATAGCACGCATTCCTGGATAGCTGCCAGCCTGCCAACATTCTAAACAGATGTTGTTAATTTCCATTCCATTGTTATGCAATTGCCTTCTCTTTGAGATACATGAGTATTAAAGGTGCGACGAGAAATTTCACATATCATGTTATCCCTTAAAAATAGAAAGTACTGAATATTTGCCGATTAAAGCTTTCCATCAAAAAATCGTCATTGAAAGAAAATTAAGATGATAAAGTTCTTTGGTACAAAAATTGGAACTTAATAATTTCGTATAGGAACAAATACGAAATTAAGCCTAAGTTTTACATGAAATCTAAGCAAATCAAAATTACGTTTTTCCTTTTTAAACATTTCTGAGTCTCAAATTTACAACGTGCTATTGCGGTGTCAAATCTAGATGAAATTAATATATTGTGACCCATATTTGGGGCCTCAAAAATCTCTTCGTTGCACCTTTAAGAGGGCTAAGTCTAAGTTTTTAGTACGGATCAACAAATTGATATATTTGGAAGGTCATCACTATTTACAATATCCTATTCCCAGACAAAAACAGAAATTTGAGAATTCTTTTCAATGCATGCTTCAACATGGAAGAAAAGAACAAAACTCTACGAATAAAACCTCAAAACCTGCTGTTAAGTCATGCCCAGATTATCCATTTATCAAGTCAACTCCTGATATTCCCACCTGATGGTTCCTCGACTCTGGTAATAAAAAAAAAAGTAAGATAGAAATGAACGTCTGGATGAGAACTAGAGGAAAGGTCTGTGCAGCTATGAGAACATGTTAAAACCATATCAACATCTTTCACAATGGAAAACAAATCCCGCCCAAATTGTAGTTAGTAACTGTAGTGGCTAAGCGAAACTGATTGTCAACAATGGATGGATGGATGGTATAAACCAAGGATAGGAAACACTAAAAAAATCTTCAGAAGAAACAAGACAGAGAGAGAGATAACAACATAAACGGGTAAACAGGGGCGAGAGAAAGGCAGCAGATAGGCCCTACTAGACACTGAAAATATCATGAGGCATGCATCTGACCTTGGATGAATATAGCCTAAGAAGAATAGATCGCATTACGACTCATTCTTTGTCCAACGAAATACTTTTTAAAGAACTTAAAAATAATAAGTTGATTTCCTATATGGAGATCATTAGGCCTACAAAATAAGAAAAACCGTTTCCAGACCCTCATTTGGCTATAGTATTAGGGCTTCCGGCGCTGCCTATATTATTAGCCGTGATTTTTTTTTTTATGGGATGAATGGATTTTGCTAAAGCAGACCTTTTCCATGGGAAGAATTGGTCCCAGATGGGCCTTTACAAATATTTAGACCATTTTCATTTTAATTCGAATCGGGGCACATAGAAAATGCAGTTGTTTTATATGAAATAAGAAATCAAAATTCGCTTTTGTTTTCATTTAAGGCATTTATAATAGCCCACATAAAATTCCATCCGGGAAAGAGTTATTGGGCGGTCTTGAAAACCCCAACTGTAGGGGCCTTATACACGCACAGCGCGAAGTGAATATCTTGTAGATAATTATCAGTGCAAATATAACCTACACCTAAGACCTTGGTGATTTCATGCCAAAAATTAATTCATAAAAGATGAACCTGAAGTATAGTCACATGAATAAATAAGTGCCTCGCTTAACAATGGTAAATAAGATTGTGGATAGGACGAAATTATATACTTACCTACAGTCTTCTCATGCTTGGAGACGTGTCATCCTGAAATGTCTAGACTTACCTGATTCTCATGCTTGGCTGTAGTGGAAGTTTCCGAACGGCACCGTTGAAAAACAGCTTCTCAATTCTTTCTTATTCCATCTCTCTAAGTTGTATTTTTCTCAGAATTTAAAATTTGGGGGAAATTTTCAACACCTATAAATTTTAAAAAGAAAAGCACACTTATTAATAAATTGTTTTATTACAGAGAGCTTTGCCAGAAGAAAGAAGAAACGGTAACTAGTCACCTGTAAAAGTAATGTGAAGTTTGGCATATTCGTATGCTTACGCCATGAGGACTGCTACGTTGAGCTGCTAATAATAATAGGCCGTATGGTTAATTGGCGGACTTGGCCTTGCCAGGTAGGCCTAATTAGTAATTAAAGTTTCTATTAGATTTACAAAACACTGACATTGCCCACCGAAACAAATAAATTACTTACATTGATTAAATCCCGGTTAATCATTCAGCCTCTTTTTCTAGCAGCCGGGTTGTTACAGCATTATTTATCCTTTGAAATTCAGGATTTCACGAAATGTCGTCTGCAATTCTGCTTAGACCAAACACCGGTTCAATCCGCTCCCGTACAACGCAGGGCTTTTGCAAGCTGTTGCGGGAAATTTACTGCGAACTTTTGAAAATTACCGTCAAATGTAAAGCAATGTTATTTTGTAAAGCTGAAACCATTGATTTTAAGAGCTAAACGTTATGAATTGAAGCGTTGAATGTAAATGCACTTTGTTCGCGACCGAACTCACGATGCGAATAATACATTTACGGTAAATGTTCAGCCTGCTGCACGGCCTTTGAGGAATGTAACGCACTTGTTATCTATTATAGTGTGGGAAAATTCAAGAGGCAAACACACAAAACAACAAACACCGTAAGAAAATGGTTTATAACATTGGTTTTTAAATGGTTGTTTGGTGTCGGGGTCTCAAATTGGGAGGGTTATGGGTATGTTGCCCGCCTATAGACCCTACTTTCAGGATCTTTTTCCGTTCATGGACACCCCATTTTTTAGGACCATTTCAGGTTCAGAGACCCCTACCTTATGTCCATAGCCATATTCAAGCTCTGCCATATTCTACCAAAATTTTCTTTCAAAACTAAAAAAGTAGTGGAAATTACAATAGAAATCGAAAATTTTTTTTTGTTGTATGAAAATTTTTTGAACATAGCTCCCGAGATCCATTTTGGGTCTCAAATCCAGCTCTGGAGCCTCAATTTTGAAATCCGGGCGGCACATACTTACCCAAATAAAGTGGTGGCCAAAGGCTGGGCCTATGGTGTGATCTAATTCCCTTCTTTGTCACTTCCAGGTTCCTTCTCTCTCGCTCTCTCCCTCTCTCTCTCTCTCTCTCTCTCCCCTCTCTCGTCTCTCTCTCTCCCTCTGTAGTCAAATTTTCTTGCAACTTATTTGAGGCTCTTTAAAGGTGCAACGAGAGATTTCAATAACAGGTGTCCCTCAAAAATGTGAAAATTCTTATTTTTGCACTGGTGTAAAACTTTCAATAAAAAAATATCCCCATTTGAAAGGATTAAGCTGAGAAATGTTTCTTTGGTACAAAAATTGCGAAATTTCTAATTTCATATATGGAGCAAATACAAAATTCAGCCTATGTTTTACATTGAAATATAAGCAAATCAAAATCACTTTTTTTCTCTCTCTTTAAAGACATTTCTGTAGCCCAATACAAGGTAAGAAATCTATTGATTGTCTAACCTATATGAAATTACTTTTATGACACAATATTTGGGTGCCTCAAAATCCGTTGCACCTTTAATTTTGGCGCAATAATATTAAAAAGCTTATGATCGCTTCCTTTTAGTAAAATTTTAATTAAGTTTAGTTGATTTCAATTTATTCAGCAAAGGCAGGGTGGATTTGGGGGAGGAGCTAAGGGGCTGTCCCATTGGCACCTGATGAAAGGTTACTATCGAGGACTGATTGACCCCTTAAGGAACACTTCGGTTCACATTTTGTTTATAAATTATTTAAACTCCTTTCTTCGAAATACTGAAAATACTACTTTATCATGTTTTTGGTGTACCAATAGAAGCTGGAAAACTTATGGTTTTATGGTTTCTCTGCTGACAAACAATGTTTCATAAGTGTGTCGCCATTGGGCATTGCTATACAGCCTGTCTCAAAAAAGTGGTACAATCAGAAAAAAATGGTTAAATATGAAATTTCAAACTAAGTCATTCTTACTTGGTATAATATTAAAGAACAAAGACCAGGCTTTTCAATGGTGTTTGTTTCATCTTATTTGCTTTTGTCAATCCAGAGATATAATCAATTTCGTGCGATACACCAAAATCGATTTTGTGCCACTTTTATGCATGGGCAGAGTGGTTTTGCGCAGTTATGCCACGCTGTCTTGAAACTCACAAAAGACTGCAACTTGACAAAAGAAATAAAAACACAGATTAAAGAAAACAAAGGAAGTCTAGTTTTATCGACACAAGTTTAATAGTCAACATAATCAGTTCAATGATAAATATATTCTTCTCATAAATAATAAACAATACAAATATTTATTGAACATTAATGAAATGGAGCTTTGAATTTATTACAAAATTGATATCTGTTCAAATCATACCAGAAGGAATGTAATTGCAATCAAAATAAACACTCCAAGTTCAAAGAAATGGTTTTAAATATTGCTATCTTTGTGCATTTACTAATTGTTAAAGTCAATACAAATTTGAATTTGGAAGCAAAGTATCAAGGTGTTGGTAGGAATTTGCGTTTCATGATACTTCAAGACCATAAAAACTCTCTCCTCCAGGTTGCTGTACGCTCATGGTTCTCTTCTAACAAACAACAGTATGTCAAATGTTCTTCACTATCTTAAAGCCAGAACTTACTGATCATAACTTCTACCATAACGGAACTTTTTTCGTTTCTTTTATAGTTTTTTTATGAAGTTAATCCCTTTTTAAAGAATTTCATATCTGTTCAAATGTGAATAACTTATGTTTAAGAAATTCTTTCACCGGTTTTACTCAACCAGAAAGTGGCACAAACTCGATTTTTGTGTTCAGCAGTAAACTGGAGTTATCTCTCGATTGAAAAAAAGCAAATGGGATGAAACAAAAAATACTGGAAAGCCTGATCTTTCCTCTTTAATATGCTGTACAAAACAACTTACTTATGTTGAGATATAATATTGACAAATATCGGTTTTTGATTGTACCATTTTTAAAAAAAAAAAAAAAAAAAAAAAAACCGCATGAAAATTGGATATTCCTAACATTTTTGGCGGAAAAATTGAATTTTCCCCTATGTGTGTCTATGGAAATTGACAATTTTGCTAACATGCGAACTTTATGACGTCATTGTGACGTAATGCTAGGCATGTTGGTACTCATTTTGATATCAATGGAAAGAGGAGGACCATAGCTATCTATCGGTACCAAAATCAAGTGCCTGTGATGTTCCTGTGTTGTGCTAGGCATGTTGGCACTTCTCTCCCAAAGGGGGGTGGTTGCATTTTGGCAGCCATTTTGAAAAAGCGCCCTCACCGTTTAACCCAGGGTGGGGATTTTTGCAGACAACCTGAATTCGGTTGCTTATGGTATAAGCTTCACAAAAATGGTTGTCTCCCAAAATCCCCGGGGGTGCAGGGGGGTCATGGTAGCCCGTAGTCTATATGTTTAAGAAATTCTTTCACCGGTTTTACTCAACCAGAAAGTGGCACAAACTCGATTTTTGTGTTCAGCAGTAAACTGGAGTTATCTCTCGATTGAAAAAAAGCAAATGGGATGAAACAAAAAATACTGGAAAGCCTGATCTTTCCTCTTTAATATGCTGTACAAAACAACTTACTTATGTTGAGATATAATATTGACAAATATCGGTTTTTGATTGTACCATTTTTTAGACAGGCTGTATAACGCAACATTATAACACTCCCACCCCGAAATTTGTCTGTCAATTTCAAACGATACTTCGTATTATAAATTATGGGATATATATATAATTGGAAGCAGTGTTTATTAACGCGTATTTTGACATTTCATTTGTGTCGATCGGCTGAGTATTGTTAAAGTTATTAAAGGCATTTGCTAAATCAGAAAATCAAAAAAATCATCAAAATCACCTTTTTGCATTTTTGTAACAAGTATTAGTATCCTACCCTGCAAATGCTAAGATTTAAAACAGTATACTAAGGATATTTTAGTCATTACTGTCCGTACGGATACTGCAACATGTAGTTGAATGGAGATTCATATGAGCATTGCTGTTTTCTTCCTTTTCTCCACGTATGGAATTGAGGGGGGGTTTCTTTACTCGAAAGGTAGCCTGATAGTCCATCAGACGCGAGGGGCTGTTTGATTTGAGAGAAACCAGTTGTTAAAGGGATTAGCAGCGATTTGCTAATCCGAAACATCGAAAAAAATCATCAAAATTGATATTTTTGTATTTTTGTTACTACCTGAAAGTGGTTGGCTTGAAATCCGTGCATTAAAGACAAGGCAGTACTTTTTATCTGATTCTGTAATTTCTATACGTGCGTATCAACTTGACTTTATTTATTAATTACAGAGATAACTTATAACTATTACTTTAATTAATCCAATCTATTTGATAACTGAAGATAACACGCGTAATTTTAACTTACCTTATACCTCCTACTCCCGTGTCTTCTGCAGGCGTCAGGCAACTTGCTTAAACCCCTTATTAGTCGCAGATCGATCTTGCAAAAAAAAAATATTAATGTGAACTTCTTGTAACATTGTTTTTTATTTAATTAAAACACAATGAAATCTTCTGTTAACGTGTATTTATGTTAAAGCTACTATTCAGTGTGCGCACTAAATAATATACAGACACAATAAAACCAGCAACAAGCTGTTAGAATCACACCACTTGAGGGATGCAGAACGAGCACTTATAGGCCCATAACGAAAATGTTTGGGACTCATTTAAATTCATTTATATACAAGCCGGATATTGCTCAGTCTATTGCTATATCATTAATTAATTTAAATATCATCGTTTGTTAAAATGAACACTTAAAGAGAACGAAGTTTACAACTACAAAAAGGTTTTTCATACACTTAAAACCGGATTTTAGATTTAATTTTAAAACCTAGCTGTACTCATGAAGTATTTTCAGATCAATTAATTATAATATGCGGCCAAATTTTTCTGAAATTCAGTGCACGAAAATCCACATAATTCAAAATCAGCTCAAGCACATTTTTAAAAATCAATAATAAAAATAATATTTCTTAGCATATATTTTGGTTGTTTTGGGGCATATGTCCTGTTGGTTATCTTTTTTTATATCGTGGTGTTCTGCCTCGGGGACTGACATAGAAATAGGTACTGGGTATGTGGCAGCCCTTCAAAGACATAATGCATGAAAACAACTTTGACATATGAAATGGACCCTACTGAAATCACTTCCACAAGTTTGATAACAAATTTGGAGTTTACATTCGTAAAAACAGTAAAAAACAGGAAGAGTTTCCCAGAGGGGAAGGTGGCAGTTCGTGGCAATTTTCCTAGGGGAACAGAAAACCAGGTGTTGACCTCCCTGACAGAATTTACAAGTGTTACTAGCAGTTTTGTGACACAATTCAAAGCATTTCAGACCAGGATTCAGGCATTGATACTTTAAAGCTTGTAGTAAGATATTGATCTGGCAAGTGAAAGATTGATTAGCCCGGGATTAGCACATATACAATAGCATGGTCTGTGAGCTGATGACATGCTTTCAAGTTTGGTAATGCTTGGCAGTAATGTCAGCATCCTTTTTCCCAAAAAATGCCACGAACTGCCACCGTCCCCCTCTGTCCCTTTTTTTTTTTTTTTTAAGTTTTGTCTTTTTTTAACAGAAATGTAAACTCCAATTGTGTTTCAAACTTGTTGAAGTGATTTCAGTAAGGGTCCACCTTTTTCATTATGTCGAATATTTTTTCAGTGCACGAATCACAGAATTCACAATCAAGCTAAACATTAAAAACTAATAAAAATCAGTAATTTCTGGCATAAATTTTGGTTGTCTTGGCATATTTCTTTTCCTGTTGGTATATTTTTTTTTATATCGTGGTGTTATTCTCCGGGGAACTGACAGCAGCCATTAACACTAAAGCCAATTTAGCACATTTTTTTTAAAAGAGCGCCCCCAATTTTCACAAAATTTGCTATGTTGGTACGTGTCTAGAAACTACACCTGCGAACGAGAATGCTCAAAAAATGCGTGTTTATCATAAAATGAAACGATTTTTTTGTAATTAAATTGGGATCCAAAGATTGTAACTTAACGGCAGAGCTGGAACTCCTAAGAAGTTTATGTCCGTTCCATGATGAATAGTGCCACCTCAAGAAAATGACCTCTAACTTGACCCCCTGAACCAATATAAACAACTAATAGATGAGCGTAGATACGTACATGGGCGCTATTTCCCGGCTTATTTCATATTGAAGGCCGTTTCCAGCATGCCGTTGAATTTTATCTGGGATCCCGATTTAATTATTCTGTTACAAAATTCCTTGCGTTTGGACCGTAAACATTGTAGAGCGTAAACCATTCCAGGTATAGTTTTACTAGCCACGCGTGTAAACAGGCTCATTTTTTTTGTGCTTAATCTGGCTTTAGTACCCAACAATTGATTTTTTGCGATTTCTCGGTTACGCAATCAAATTTTTAAGGCTTTTTTTGCTAGTTGTCTGATTTAAATGAATACGCTTTCCTGATACAAATTTGTTTTAAAATCCGCCCACGGCTACACTAGAATCATTAGGTTGGGTCCCTAGGACCCACCCCCCCGGGCACTAACGAAGCGAACAATCAGATAATTTTACTATTAAAAAATTAAGTATGAAATCTTGTGATTTAATATTTTGCTTAGATATAACTTAGGAGGCAATTAATAATAATACTTAAATCAACTGAATACATCAATTTTAATAATATTTTGTTCTTGTCGTGCTCTAACTGTGTAAGTCTATGGGAAAGACCAAGGTTAATTTGAAGTTTCTTGGGGAGAAAATCCAAGATGTAAAATTTGGCTATATTTTGCAATACTTATTTTAATTATTTTAAACCTTATCTTGGATTGCTCAGGACTGGAAATGTACGAAACCACTTTTTTTCGGAAAGTGACAATTCATTGGGCCATGCATAGGGTCATAGGTCAAAGTTCGGATTATTAATTTTTATTGTGGGTAAATGTGCCTGGCTGGGTATTGGTTTCTTACGTGACCCCATTTACTTGTGTTAGTGTCATGACAAACTCCCATGGGTAAGTGGTTATCTTGGGCACTAACGGAAAAGTTTTTGTAGCTGGGCACTTAAAGAGACATAAGGAGATTTCAGAGAGAAGCGCCTCATTTTTTTTTCGAACCCAGTTTTGCCAATTTGAATGCTTACCAATGTAGATTAAATCACACCTGGAGTGAATAAGCCGAATAACGCCTCCGTCTCTTTATGTACTAATATAGGATAGTAATATATATATATAAGTCACATATATGATATAAGTAAATGCTCCAGGACCTTTCAAACGAGGCAATGAATTTGTATTTTCATAATAAAAACGTGTTCCAAAGTCACACATTTACAGTTACATACAAGTTGGAAGAATATTTTTCAGCACAAAATGCTGGGTAAATTTGAATGGGCTCCTTGAAGCCCCACTCCCCAATCATTACCCACTAAGTGTTGAAGTAAAAATTTAAATTATAAGTGAAGATCAAGCTTTCGAGCTTGGCAATGGACAGGGGGGATGGTATAATGCAGTGGCGATTAAGAGTCAGCAGGTCAGCAGCTGCTGACAGGACCCCTCCTAACATATGGCTCTAAGGGGCCCCAGACACACCCTGTCGCACAAAGTTGAACATTGCGTCGCTTTGCGAGCCCAAAGGCCCACCCCCCCCCACCTAAGGCGACAGGGCCCTTTTCCTAAATCCGCCGCTGGTATAATTAATTCTGGTCGCCAACGCCACTCGATCGAGAGAGAGAGAGGAGAGGGGGGTGGGGGGGTTTAGAATGAGCACTGTAACAGTGTAAGAAAACAAAAAAAAATCAAATATCAGTAGGCCTATTCATTCTATATTACTTTATTCCTTTATGATTGTGTTGAAAGTGCATGCCCTGTTAGGTTTGGTTAATTGACCCAATTATATTGAATCGGGTAGTGACCTCTGATGGATACATCAGAATTTGTATCAATTATTGCATCTGGTGTATCTTATATTAATAGATCTTTTTCTGTTTTGCTTTCATTGGCATGGTCATCAAAACGTTTATCGAACCAAATAATTCACACGTGTTGGTCCAAGTTTTTCCATCAGATATTGTTACACTGCAAAAGAATCTTAAGAATTTGAACACTTCTGTAGCACTTTTTGAACACATGGAAGCCATAGGAGACAGGTAATAGTATAATCTAAACACAAAGAGTTCCAAAAGAAATGGTTTAAATTGGTTACGTATTCCTTGATATTTTAAGAATTCATTTTTACAGCATCCCAATCCCAGAAATCGAGAAAATACAAAAAACGCTGTTTTCAAAGGAGCAAGCCAACCGGCGATTTATCACTTGCGACGATTTTACTATGCCAGTGGTTCAAGGAAAGAAAAAAAGAAGAGTCGAAGAGTATTTTAACACCACATGTTATAAAATTGATGTTCACAATAATCGGAGGGGCCTTATACACCTCAGCCCATTTCTTTAAGTGTTCAAAAGGTCAATTTTCCTAAAGGCACTATCAGGATTGCCTAAATCATAAAATCGAAAAAAAAAAATCATCAAAAATCAAATTTTTGCAGTATGTAAACAAGTGGTACCCAAACAATACTCGGCAAATGATAAGACCAGCAGCAACGTAATAAGCACAGAATCTTATATTTGTTCTACTGTCCGAAACGGACACTTAGCTACAACACGTTAATTGCAATGGAGAGTCATATGTTTGAAGACTGCCGTTTTCTTCCTTGTCTAGGCAATTCTTCAGCTGAAAAAATAACTTATGAGAAGTTAATATACAGACCTAGCCTTCATTTTAAAGCTATTTCTGCAAATTTTAAAATGACCGGTCCATGTTGACAAGTATGCCACATCATTTTGTCCCACCATAAGGAGTCCAAAAAGGTATGTTTGTACTTCTACACCCAAAGTTTTTGGAATGTATGGGTTAAAAACAGCAAACCCGGTCAAAAGGTAAATTCCTCAGTTTGTACAGGGGTCAATTTGGATGCAAATGGTGCAAATTTTTGGTGGAAGTTCATACTATTCAAATAGGAATTTTGAGTGTCTCAAATTCTTAGTTACTTTAAGTGGGTGAAAAAAGGTCCAAACCTCATTGAATCATGGGACGTCGACCTTTTGTTTCCCCTACATTAGTACTACGCATTTTAGACAATCAAAACTATTCCTTTTTTAATCCTATGACTACCACCACTAATATACCATAGGTTACACAAAATCAGAGCACTTTGAAATTTTGACCCCTGTACACCTTTAAAATTCCCTTTTTTAATTTTTGGGAAAAAAAGGGTTTTAGCCTATAACTCAAAAACTTCAGGCTGTACGTTAGTAGGCCCTACAACTATACCTTTTTGGAATTACTTATTGGATCAGACAAATATTGTGGTAATTTCAACATGATTGAAAGCAATTTAGAATTTTCCCCCTGTGTAACCTTGGTTAACCCTACCTGGCTATAGCCAATTCCAGGAAATGCAGATCATGCATTTTGGTAGGCCATGGTATACAGATGCTGCATAATAAGATGGAAGGTTTGTCCCTTTTCAGGATACCGAAAAGTTGCTCGGCTCATGGACTTCTTACAGGTGATTCATCAGGACCAATTGTCCAATTGAAGTCCACAGAGCCAGCAAAACTCCCGCTGTGCAGGGATTACACCAACATCGGTCACGACTTGCCGCCAGTTCAAGACACGGACATTACTTCGCTTTCCCAAGAAAAATCGATGACCGTGTAGATAAGAAAAGGTTTTGTCGAAAACAAGGTCCCTTTCTATACACCCGAAACCGTTCAACACAAAAACTTCTAACCGGTCACATATTTTTGTTTAAACCTATAATTAAGACACATATCAAATTTCACAGACGCCTACTAAGTCTGTTGAAGAGACTTTATTTGAACAATGACACTCCTAACAATAGCTCAGCGGGATGTTGTCGGCTGCTGTGATTGTGAAGTTCATTCACATAGCCGTTCCATTGGCTAGAAGAGGAGACAAGTCGGATAGCCTCGGAGAAGCTTCGGGAGGAGAAGCGTCAAAGTGGGTACTAATCCTTTATTGCTAACAATTATAGACCAGGTTGTTAGGGGAGGGTTTTTACATAAGGTGACCCATCTAACACACTTTTTTATGGACACACTTAGGAATTCGGAAACCTTAAGGAATAAACCATATGCTGTGTCAGATGGGTCACCTTACGAACCACGGGGTCACCCCTACTCAGAGAAAATGTTATGTAAAGAATACACAAGCTATGTAACAAAATTAGAACTCTATAATAATTTAATACAAATTTATACCTAAATTAAGCAATACAGCACATTTTTGAACCCCGAGCGCCCTCAATTTTCCGGGGTTATATTTTGAGATTTTTTGCACAAGTTGCAGCGGTAGTAAACCACAAAAAAAAAAAAAATACTGTAAAGGTAGAGATCAACATTCGTCTATGGTCGCAACAAAGGATTTTGTTATTAGAATAATTAATATCGGAGATCTCCGATAATCAACGACAGCTGGTGGAAAAGTCCTTCCAATATGAAATAGCGGTAAATTGGGCCAGACGTGTCGTCGACACTATCCATGAATGTTCCGTCGGTTCAAGCAAGTCAAGTAGATTGTACATTTCATGAGGGGTGGCACAATTTTATAATTTTCGACAATAATTTAGCGTTTTCCCGCTCCGCAATGAAGCTATCCATGCAGCTTTAATACAAAATCAATCTTTATGACAAATACGCATTTTTGAGCATTAACTCGCAGAAAGACAATTACTAATACAACTGTGCAATCATCTCAAATTTTGAAAATTGGCGGTCGCTCTTCAAAAATGTGCTGTTATTGCTTTAAGTAAAAGTTTACCTAAATTAAGTAAGTTTTACCTAAATTAAGTAAAATTTTACAAACTTGTGATAGAGTTCTATTTTTACATAGTCATTATAGGCGTACCCAGTTTTTTTTTTCACCGGGGGCTGCCATGATTTTAGGATGACCCCCTCCCACCCCCCAAAAAAATCGGTACAGATCGGGGTATGTCGCGGCAGGCTCTCTTGTAGAATCCAGGGGAGTCGTTGGGTGCTTATTTCTAGGGTTTTTAAAGCACATGCGGCGTTATTTTTTAATGACATAATAATATACCTATTTTGTTCGCAAATTGTAAAAAAAAAATAATATTTACTTTTCCAAGACAGTTGCCCTGATGCAAAAGTACCCTTATCCTTGAGACCCTATACCTGATAAAATGCCGGACCCCGACCAATATCCGTTTAAAAGTAAAGATATGGCCGTAGCGTAGCGGCACGAAGAGTGTGCGACTCTTGTATTATTCCTTTTCCAAGATTTTTTTCATGCGGTTCACAACATAAATCTTATAGGTTTTATCCAAATTGACTTTTAGAGGCTATATCTTATTTGGGTTTCATGGCATTTTTTCTCGCGCCAGGCTTCGCCGCCTTCGCGGGTAATTTTCTGAAACCAGGTCCCTGAATTTTCATTTATCCCGGTCCCCCAGACCAACTCTTGGCGGCCCTGTGTTTTTTTAATGAAATATATGGAAGTGTTAATTGTGAGGGGTGGGTGCGGGAGGGGCCTCTTGAGCTCGAAAGCTTGCGATATTGTCTTTCCGATACATTTACTCATCACATTCACAGACTGATTGGGATAATGAACCTGTAAATGGTTTGTTTATAGGCCTATAGCAAATAATGTTGCTTCCATGAGCAACAGCCGTAAAATCAATCGATGGGTAATTAAGGTTTTTGTTTTGAATGAATTAGCATGTGCGTTCATATCTTAGCATTGATAAAGTTGTCTCCCTCACGCGCGAAGCGCGGATCCCTTACAGTATTCGATTTCCAACATTTTCTCCTGCAAAGTGGGCAAAAAAATTTTGAAAACCCAGAGTGGAATAATGCTTAGAGGTATAAGCAACGGTATTCAAATTTATAAAGCGCGGAATTTCTTTTTGTAATGTTATATAATACATGGTGGGGTGGGTGGAGGAGGGGCACCCCTCCCGCGCGAAGCGTGGAACCCCTGTAAATTTTAAATTATGGTTCATCATAAATAATAATGCACAGAGGTATGGATGGACAACAATACTGCCTCGCCATTTTCCGCAAAACACTTTACAAAGTGGGGCTGAAACCCCAATAAAAGGTTGAGTATCCAAAGGTGGTATATTTGTAGTAGGAAAATATACCTTATGACAGTCCTACAGAATTACCCTTGACTTTAAAGCTAATCCTGCAAATTTCAATATTGTGTTTATCTTTCGGGTATATCATTGATAGTGTTTAACTGAATTTTATGTAATTGTATTGTTTAATTACATGAATATATAAATAAACAGGAAAAATTTACTTAATAATTACATTTTTACTCACACTCTCGTTGGTTTACAAGGGGGGTCCCAGGGACTCAACCTAATTATCTAATTAACACGTGTATAAAGGGGGGGGTCCATGTGGACCCCGCATTTGGTTTTTCGTGCGCCATTTTTAACGGTAAATTATCTTGGCCAAAATTTTATGTAATCTGTTACGCATATTTTAGAGGAAAAAAGGCAATCGGCCATGGTGTTATTATGCTAATTAGCGTAATTACGCATTTTGAGGCCGCAGCACTCCTCACCAACCTGGTGTGTGACCTGTGATGTGTGTAACAACAACACCGAGACCCACCACTATGTACATGTATTTATGTTCCTCCTCTTGGCAACCATTAATATAGAATAAGTCCTTTGGGGCATTAAAGTTTTTTATTTTTGGCCGGGAGAATAGGGAGCGCGTTGCAAAAAATCGATTTTTGGACCGCCAGTTTGAATCGGTACAACCGATTTTCATTTTTTTCTTGTTATGTGGTCGTGTTGATGTACTGATTTGATTTGATTGATTTTATTCGGTATCTCCACATAACAAGGCAAAATTACAATAATATGAACAAGTCCTATACGAATAAAAATTTGAGAATTACACAGGATTACCCTTTAAGCCCGAATAGAAGGCTTATTTCCAAAGGGTCCTTGCTACAATACATATATTCCAAAAAACAATACATAAAACATTCGAAAACAATTAATAATATTATTTAAAAGATGTACAGAAACAACACATGACTATAATGAAATACAATAAAAATATTTAAAAATTTTAACAATTAATTTGATTTAAAAAATGGCTTTTTACAGACTTCTTAAAATTGGACGTGCTTGGGATGGTTTTGATTGCACATGGTAATTCAGCCCAATCCCGAATAGCATTGTAAAAACATGGACCCTGAAGTATATGTACCAGTTAGGTGGACGGAAATTATGCAAACTAGATCTGGTACTATGTTGATGAACACGTGATATACGGGTGAAGTTATTCTTGAGATAATCTGGGCCAACCTCATTAAAAATATCGTGAACATGGTTTAATCTGAGCTGCTTGGCTCTATATGAATGTCAAGAAAATTTAGTTTCTTAAAATCATTTTCTGAAATATGATATCTAGCATGCTTGTTGAGAATAAACCTGATAACATTGTTTTGAGCAATTTGCAAGTTTCTACTCATCTGTTTATGAATGCCACCATACCAGGAAGAAATTGAATAATCAAACAAGCAAAGAATGAGAGCGGTACTTAAGATTTTCTTGGTATCTGTATCGAGAAATTTAGCCTGTCTATAAAAAATGTCAGTTCAGCATGACTTTTTGATAATGGCACGAGCCATATCATCCCCATTCAGATATTGGTCAATGGTAAGACCCAAGTATTGACAGAAGGAGTAGCATGAATTATCTGCCCTTCACACTCAATAGTGTAATCTTGCCAATTGCCCAGTTTTCGCTTTGTACCAAAAAGAATGAGTTCTGTTTTACCCATGTGAAGAGAAAGTTTATTGTCAATGAGCCATTTATTGCAGTTGCTGAGGTTTTTACTGAGCTCCTGACCAATGTTTAATGGGTCTTATCAGAGACAATTAATTGCGATTCATTGCAATGAAGCAGTGTACAATCAACGCAGTTCGGCATATCATTAACGTAGCAGAGGAATAAGATTGGGCCTAATATGCTCCCCTGCGGAACACCGCATGTCAAATTCATAGAGTCAGAGTCAGAACCGTTAATACTAACGATCTGAGATCTGCAATTTAAGTAGGACTCAAACCAATTGGTGGATTTTATACCCAGAGCTCTTAGTTTGTTTATAAAAATAGAGGGTTGGGACCTGTCAAATGCTTTCTGGATGTCAAGAAGCACCATACCTGTGAACAACCCAGCACTGAGTTGGTTTTTGATATAGTCTTGCAGGTAGGTAAGACATGTATCAGTGGAATATTTACCTCTAAACCCTGACTGAAACTTATATAAGATATTGTTATCCGAAAGATATTTATTTAATTGAACCAACACAGCTTTCTCCAAAATTTTGGGGCCAAGACAATATGCTCGCAGGCCTTTAATTTCCAGCTCCAACTGCTATTCTTTTTGTACAAAGGTTTAACCTTAGCAATCTTCATATCACTCGGGAATACTTCGGTACTGATAGACAAATTAATAATAGACGTCATGGGTGTCTTAATGATCACTGCAGCATCTTTAAGAAAACGAGCTGGTAAGCCGTCCAAACCAGTGCTCTTATTGATGTTAAGATTGCATAATTCTTTATAAACAAAGGTCTCACTGACCCCTTGAAGCTCAAACGAACCAGGCTCAATATGATTGTAATAGCGCTTGAACCTTTCAGAACTCAACATCATAAAGACCACTAGGTGAGGGCAACTCATCAACAAAGTACCCCATCAATGACCAGAGTTGGGTAAAAAAAGTCTCACTTGCAAAGTGGTTCAGGGTCGGAGGGGGTGTTACCCCCCACGGATGTTCCCGTCGCCACAAAAAAGCAAACGAATATAATTTCGAAAATTGGAGGTACCACCTTCAGGGAGGTCGTTTACCAGTCAGGGTGTCCCGTCAAAGTTCGAAAGTTGGGGGGGGGGGGGGGTGTTGGTTGGGGCGGGGGTAGTTGCCACCTTCCTTTACTTCACTGTGTAAAATGCCAAAAATGGTACTTATGTTACTTTATAATGCTACGTAAGGCAAATACTGACAATATTTGGATTTTTTTTATTTTTAGAGTATGACATTGTGTATGCTTTGTCACCCATCATTGCCAAATAAATACCAATTTGGCTGTCATGAATGGCCGAAAATGGTCAAAAACTCTTGATTTTGGAGATTTTTCTTACAATTAACTCTCAATTAACCATTACACGGGGAGCAAAAAATAGTATGTTTTTTTAGAGTGTAGATATTACACATTCAGAATTTTCTGTAAAGGTGCAATGGTGACTACCCTAAATGGCGACATCAAAATTAGGATTCTGACCGCCATCGCGGGACATTATTGCAATAGAGCAGCGTCTCTATCGTTGAATTTGCGCCATTGTGTTGGATTTTGCAACGAAAATGGCTTCGAAATCCAAAAACAAAGGCATGAAAGCTCTTGCCGCACAGTTTGCAGCAATAACAGGTTTGTGGAACGTGACTTATTGAACGTGTCAAAATGTACTTGGTAGATATGTGCTAAAATCGGCTGTACTTTTAACTAGATTGGTAAAGAATGGCCTGCTCAATTAGAAGGTGCAAAATTCAAAGACATTCAATCATCATTCATTCATTGTCAATTGTTCAACACATGAACATCATGTCAGGGAACAACAATCAATGGGAATTGTCTGTGGCTGTCTGCCGATTCCCGTAATCAGATTTTCACGTTCATTTATCACACTCCGTTTGGAGCTCAGCGGTGTTGGGAATATTTAAAATGTTTCGACAGCTAAGTGACATAACAACGGCCCATAATGCAATGGGCACACAGCAACCCGGTATGCCATGTCCGATCACGTGGCAGATGGCATACCAGATAGCGTATCAAATAAGTTTGCCGCTATCGTTCAATGGCAGCGCTCTGTGGCTGTCACCAATTCGCTGAGTCACTGTCAGGGCCTGATCTAGTTCTGCTGAGGCATAACCGTTTTGTCTTTCATTCATCTTTTAACATTTGGACATTATCGTATATCAGCTAAAGTAAAGGTTATGCCGCTGTACATGGACTTGGTATCAACAATAAGCAAATGCCAAATTTAAAGTCATCTGACATCGTCAAGATTTTTCAAACTTACCTCAAACAGGACTCTGTAGCTTCTTACAATACTACAGAACAAGAATCAACAACATTGTTTTAATCCAAAACGGCGAAAAAAAGTACTAATGATGAATTTTTCAATGCAGAATTATTTACTCCCTAAAACTGTCATGAGTGAGTGGTTGCCAGGTTTGGAGTTTGGCGGGTCAAAAAAGGTCGACCACGAGTTCGTTTGTTGGTCAACAAAACAACGTGTGGATTCTTGTTCTGTAGTATTGTAATTCTGTTTGAGGTAAGTTTGTGAAAAATTTGGCATTGCTTATTGTTGTACCAAGCAGTACAGCGGCATAACCTTTACGTTAGCTGATATACGAATGTCCAAATGTTAAAAGTTGAATGAAAGACAAAAAGGTTATGCTCAGCAGAACTAGGGCCTGATCATGTTCAACTTCAGCTTGACAGAATGAGGCATACCCACTTTCCCCTGTTGTCGAATTTGGACATATCCTGGGACAGTGGGGCTTTACATTATGTAATAAGAGGAGTCGCCTGCTTGTGACAAGAGCGGGCGAATAGACCAATAACTATTTAAGATGTTACATTTGTAAGTAGCTAAACACCATATTTTCAAAATTTGGAGTAAATAGGTAAAATTATATATCATTTTAAAGCTCTTGCTGAGAGAAAACCAATGATGGTATCTTTTTCATTGCCATATTCCGATACGGTTTTTTTTTTTTTGGAGTTTGGGAGTTTCAAACTTTGCATGTTTTTTCATTTTCGCTGCCATTTATTTGGATGATTTATGGGATAAACCCCTTTATGAGTTGTATTGTTGCATTTTTTCCTTTTCTTCGAGTAATGTTGAAATGCATATCATTTTAAAGCTCTTGATGAGAGGAAGCTAGCGGTACTAATTTCATCTCCATACTCTATACGGTTTTGGAGTTATGGTGTTCAATTGGTCCATTTTGGTGATTTCTGCATGCCGTTTATTTTCATAATTTACAAACGAACATTCTTAAAAAATAGGCACTGCCACTATGAAGCTGTTCATAGAAATAGAAGAGTAAAGATAGAGAAAAAGATATTAATCTAAAAAGAAAAGCAAAAGAAACACACACAATAAGTGAATAAACCACTGGCACTCCCCCCCCCCAAGTGATCATTTCTACTCAAGACAATGAAATACATCAAATTAGAAACCTCACATCCACATGGACAAATGTCACATATTTAAACATTACAATCTCAATCACCAATGGATAGTAAAAAAAATATAATGTGAAATTTAATAATTAAATTTCAATATTTTTATTTTCCCCATGATTCCACCCCATCCCTGGTATCCCCCCATCCCTGGTATCCCCCCATCCCTGGTATCCCCCCACCCCCATCACTGGTACCCCCCATCACTATCCCCTCTGTGGCATCTCTCACTTCACCCCTTTGGACCATTCCCTTCATCTTCTAAAATTGGTTCAGAAATTCATTAAAATTATATGGCTTCAGTTATATACAATTTATTTTATCGACTGTGCATGCAAATTTGATTTTATCAATTTATGTCCAACCACCTCTGACATCGACATTGAAAAAAAACCCACCCAGTACACTACCATATCATATGTGGGCTATACCCTCACTATGCATGCTATGACTTTGTAAATATTAAGTAATTGTCAAATTGGTTCAGAAAAAGTCAAATTGACGGAGCAAAATTACTTGATAAATCATTTTTGCAATTTTGTATTAATGTAAATGCACATCAACTTTCATGTCCGCCCACCTTTGGCACTACCCGGCGGCCGATGCAACAGGTTCGAAAACACACGTGGATGTAAAATTTCCATCACTCGGCTCCGACGGAACCATTCATGTGTACGGCCATAGAGGCAAAAAGTGACAACTTTGTTGCGTAAACCTTACCTCAAGTTTGCTTCTTATACACGCCAAGAAGTGTTAAAATCAATGAATCCACAACGTGCAACCCGATTTAACTACGCTTTCAAGCTTCAAAGTTCGTAATTTGCGTATTGGGTCGAAAAACGAGAGAAAATTTGCTCAAAATCCACCTAGGATGATAATTTAAGCTCCATCAACTATTGTTTTGTCATCTGTGATGTTTTTCCAACAAATTGAACTCTGACCTCCTCAAATTTATTTTCGGGCACACAATTTGGTGATGTCATTCATATTAGGGTCGAGGGCACTTCTAAGGTCAGATTTTACTTTCAGTAGGGTTGTTGTCGCCAAGGCTTTGTCGACAATATTGTCGCGACATGCATTTATTCTTGCTGTCGACAAGCATGGATTGATTGTCGATAAAAATCTAGTTATAAAATTACCATTATATAAGCTTAAACATCGCCGATATTTAGCGATTTCCTCACCAATTTTTCTATAGTGTTTTCAGCTATCTTTTAAGTCGTGCGTCGGCGTCGCCATCTTTTTTTGCAAAACAAATCCCAGTTACCACTGCGCATGTGTGCTAAGGACGGGGAAAATCCGTATGACGTAGCCGAACTCACTCGAACATGGCAGAGCAATCGCGAAAATATCGATTACCATTTGGAAATCCCTTTACTTATGACGTTGTCCGCACGTGACTCCCGACTGACGCGTTGAAGCGAGCCGACTTTCGGCAACAAATAATCGGAAGTCTGAATACAATGTCAACAAATGGCGACGGAAGAAAAAAAGAGTGGAAATATCACACAGAGTAAACTTCGTAAGTTACAGGGTACGGCCACGGTACTTATTTTTCAGCTCAAAATCTTACATATTTTGTACGTTAAAATGTAAAGATTTGCACCGTTAACTCATGTCATATCATTTTAAGACAATATGGTTGGAATAAAAGCTTATTTTGCTGGTGGTCATGCGATGTTTCAGGGTGCTGAATTTTGTTCCATTCACTCACTACAATAGGCCCATGCGCTTACAGTATTACACGTTGCGTGACTCGCGTCGTGTACAATGCCAACATGAACATGGCGAACTCCTAGTGAAGTAAAATCGTTTAGACTTTTTTGCGACCCTTGTCGACTTCGGATCTTGAAAAATTTGACGATTGTCCGACAATAAAAATCCTACTCGACAACAACCCTAACTTTCAGTGACAATTTCACACCACGCCCCGGAAAATACCACTCCCAAACCCTAAAAAACGCATTTCTTTCTGGACATACGAAGTGCACAAACTCATACTTGGTCCTAAATGAAAGAGTATGACATTACTCTACAAATTTGTAAGTTTTATATACTAAATGTACGGCGTTCAAATCAATAAGCAAGTTGCTAAGATATGTTCATTACATGGTGGCACAATGGAAATGTGTTAATTGACGATGTCTTGTGAACGTATGGGGGGTTTGTAAGGAAGAGGAGGTGTAACGCTTCGAGACTTTCGCGAGATAAGCGTGTTTTATCCATTCGATACCTATTGTATTACGCACTTTACAATCCACTTGAAAGGCCTTTCCCGGTATCTGTTGCGACCGCTCCACACTCAATCGATCGCAATGGTATCGTTACTGGAGATCGAGATACTCGGTAACCGATATACCGGTATTTTTCTTCGTTGAAGCCTAAGACAGTAAAGAACCGGTATTTGTCGGTAATGTTTATTTTTCGCAAAATAACCGATTTTAGATACCATCGTTTTTTTATCGCATGGCGCAAGGCGCATTGCTGATCATGCGGTATTTTTTCGTAAGATAAGCAGAGTTCTTTCAACCCATTTCCTTCCTCCCGAAAAACGCACTGTAAGTCTGTACCCACCTTCAATTCAACCATGCACTAAAAATCAGGGTTGCTTTATGCCGGCAAAAACTGGTTTTTGCCAGAAACGGTTTTTAAACCCTGGTTTAAAACCGGCATAAACTGGTTTAAACTGGCCCAAACTAGGAACTGTTCTGAGTCGTATGCAAATCATTTTAGTGTACGTTCAACTAAATTAAGTCCCCCTCTTTAACTTAGATATATAGTCAACATACCTTGCATTATTTTATTTGTTCATTATGCCCTTGTCAATTTCAATCCCTGCCCTGGGGTCCCGGGACATAGTGGGGTATATGCCGGGACATGGCCGGGCATGTACAAAAAAGTATGCCCATCAAGCCGGGAATGTTAGCCGGAACTTGACCGGGAATGTACGTTAGCATGTCCCCGCCCTGCCGGGTCAATCATTGATGATAGCCCGGGACTTTAGCCGAGGTACAAAAAAACCTGCTATCAGTGAGCAATGCCCGTCACATCTGTTCTATCACCATATCGTGAAAGGCAATCTATACAAAAGTAGCACACCGCACGCGTCGCCCCGGTCCGAGATATCAACTAAGCCGAGTATCGATATTTTCAACGTAAAATCGGCAGAAAACATCAAAAATCAAAATAAATGGTTTAAAAAAAAAAATTAATATCACCTGAATCACAAGAAATTACTATCAAGTTTTGTCTGATTCATTTAATTCATAAACTCAGTTGTGACAGCTTTTGATATTTCTTGCTAAATGCCAGGAATATTGGCTTTCATGCATAAAAGGTGGCAGTTAAATGAAAATGAAAATATTGAATCGCTATCTTGCAACAAATAAATGCTCCTGAAATACATTCTGTTAGCTATGCTTGGACGTTTCCACGTTTACACGAACTGGAATGTCACTAAACGTTAGCAAATTCACTACACGTTTACACGTCAGCAAACCCTACTAAATTTTTTTTCAGTATTATGTTTAATTGCTGGCGTCCACATTTTCACCAAAATTACCCCGCCGTCATTGAAATTTAAGTTAACAGTTCCAATGCCTTCTTCTAGACATGGTTTCCGACTTTTACGGAAACACAAAATCCCCCGTTACCACGTTCTTGTGCGTGAGTGGGTTGACTTCGGCATATTCACCGCATAACACGGCCCCCATTATGCGGTGCTTCAATTACAGAGGGATCTACAAAATAAAAATGGCAGCGGTAATTGCAGCTTCCGCAGTGATTCGTCGTTAGGGATCTTTGGGATATCACAACTGCTTTATTTTTGGTATTAAAACATAAACATAGTAAGTACAAACAACATTTTATTGTTTCACAAGATGGATACTTTATGATGCAAAGCCTCGTGTAACCCGATTCGAACGATTTATGGGCCCAATGGCATTTGCGTGCAGCGCCAAATCGCAGTCCGTTACCCTTGTTATGATCGTTAAAACGTTTAAAATCAAACGAAGTCCAGACCGTGAGTGTAACGGATAGGAAATTAAACGGTTAACTCCCAGCTCTACTGTTAGCTCAAATACTTCTCGAACTGCTGCATTTCAGATATAAATCCAAAATGCTTGTTCTCTGCGCATATATGCAATCCTCATGCATTCCAACAGAATGCCTTGATCTCCATGAGTGCCTCCCCCTGGGCAGGGTCGCAATTATTTGATACCCACTGACAGAGTATCGGCATGGGCAATATTCAAGTTATTTTAGCAAGTCACTATCACAGAAGTGGCAGACAAAACGACAATCCCAACCATGACACGATCTTTTTGTTTAGCTGAAGTTTTCCGTTGGGCAGATATGATGCAGGGTTTTAGATATTCCTCTGCTATATGTAGTGGTCGGATATTGCCGTGGATTAATGTGGATTCTTTTTAACAAACCAACTAAACAACTTTGTTTCCCAAACATAACTTCCGATGTGGTGTAATTTCGGCTCGGTTCTGACACCTCGGCGATCCAAAATGTAGTATGATTTACCTATAGATAGACCTGTTGTTGCATTGCGGGACCGAGGCGGGATTGTACAGAGTTTTAAAAGCACAGTCCCCGCCCCATTGCGAGGAATACACCGGGATTGCAACCACCGAAAGACCCGGCTAGCAGGGGCCGGGACCCTTAGCGGGGGATGTACAAAAAAATTTAAGCCCGGCTACCAGGGATTTCGTGCTACTTTACTTTAGCGGGGACCAAGGCGGGGGTGTTCTCTGTTGTCACAACAGCAAAAAGTACATTCTCGGCTAAGTCCCCGCTAGGCCCGGGACCACCAGGGCCGGGATTGAAATTGACAAGTGCATTACAAGAAGACAAAAAAAGAGGATAAAACATTGATTAAAAAAAAATAAAACGGAAAAAAAGTGACACTGTATAACAATTTTCAAACACTTGCAAAGATCTGCAGCAGAACTCCAAATACAGCTGTGGATTTAACAAAATTTTTACACTTCAGTCCTAGTGTGATACTTGCTCTTACTTCCTTTTTGTGGGCCCCCAGCTATAGATGGCAGGACCAATTGAAACCGTCTGTACGTGTGTTGTGTTATGTGTGTTCACCAAATTGTTTAAGTTTTTTTTTTTAAATTGACATCAATTGAAAAGCTTTAACTTCAATTGGACCCAAAACTTCGTTCATAGGTGACACCATGGATCCCTCATATGTGATGAGGTCAAAGGTCGGTTGAAAGCTCAAAGGTCTGTGAGGTCCAAGTGAAAAAAAAATGGGCGAAACTCTAAAAATGTAAAATTGGATCTAAATTCAAAACCCTTGAAGTTCAATGGAACCAAACTTGCATAGGTGCACCATGCGATCCTTCATATGTTGATGAGATCAAAGGTAACGTGCCAGGGTCAAAGGTCATGGGTGGGCCCCACAGCTTATATTTTTGATATAGCAAGCGGGAAAAGCAGGTGGAGAACCGCCCGAAAATTCTAGTTTTTCAAATGTTATTCCATTATTTACGATTTAGTTGAAATCTTATTTACGCCTACAGATCAAATTTTAAGCTACATGGTGAATTTCTCGTCCATTTTCCCTATTTTAACTAAGGTTAATTGATTATAGTATGGTAGT
>JAMKCH010008422.1:0-30866 GCA_023653785.1 Ophioderma brevispina
TGTGCTATTTTTGCTTAGCTCATGCTTAAGCAGATGATCAATAAACCACAGTTTGGAACAATGTGTGGTCATGCATTGATCCGTGAATTGTCTACAGAAGAAAAAGTTTTTTTTGTGATCTTGACATTTGATATTTGAAATTTGTTCCCTAAGCAATATTTGATTTCTTATTTTGTAGATCAATGTGGATGCTGACCTAATTGTTCCTGCAACAGATCTCTTAAAACTCCTGAAAGCAGGAGCCAGGAGACATGCAGACCACAGTGTCTTTGTATCATGAGAAACTTACAGCCAAACATTTGCATATACTTTGAAAGAGGGGGCAGGCAGTGGAAAGATTTTTTTTCCAATGCAAATTGTTCCAGAAGATCATTGAAGTGAGGACACATTATAAAGAAAAGAACGTAAGTTGAAGAATTTTGAATATAGTGTATCTAAAATACGTGTGGATTCCCAGAATATGGTGGTTTCCAGGACATCAGAAGAAAACTGGTTTGTCTCTCATGAACACCTCAGCAAGAGATCATGACCACTGCATGTTATGTATGTAGCAGGGGTGTATCTGGGGGGGGTGTGTGCACAGCCGGGGGTCTAAAAATATGTGGTGTGCACCAGATAGGGCTTGCAATGCATAGGGTGGATATGAAATGACTTCTGTTAAAAAAATACTAAAAGTGTTGTACAAAGGAAATGAGAAAATTTAAATTGTGGTCACATTGTTAGTCATTTACTGTACCTCATATCCAGGTAGTAACTGCATGGTCTGCTTCTACTGGTAGGGTGATTGGCCTTACTTGTAGCCAGCATTTACCATTGTATTGGTTTAAAAAGAATATCATTAGCTAATTAGCATTTTGTCAATGTTGTCAGTGACATTTAATGATGATTCATCTTATGAGGTTACATCATCAGCAAAAAGAAAAAGTCCCAGTTTGATACTTTTGATGGTAATCAAAAGATTTAATTTATTTTTATTATCAAAAACTAATGGATGCCCTTCAAAATTTCTTACGCCACAAAAATGACAAGTTACGTTTGCCCGATAGACATCGTATTCACCATGAAATCGTCCATTTTATGATGAATTTCATGCAAAGGAGAAAAGGTTGTACGATATTTTTCCTGAAACGTAGAGAGAGAAGTTGATGTACAGTGTGTAAGGGTTAAACATTTCATCACAATTTCTTGAGATGGCGACGAAATACTAATGCTATGGTGCTCTGTCCGTTGGGTGTTACGTAATAACATTGAAAAAGAAAAGGGCTGATCGTTGAGATTTACATAATCTCTTTTACTGTGAAATTGGGCAAAAGTCCTCTTTAGCAATGATGCCTAGGGTGCTAAGTGTGAAAAGGATAGATGGAAGAGTGGGGGGGTATGCCGAAAAGAAGGTGAAAAGAGAAGGGGAGGGCAGCTGAACAGCGAATGCATTCCGGAAAGTAGAGCCCTACCAAGCCGGAAGTGTGACTGTGGGGTGGAGTCAGTACCGATGGAAGACAGAACCTTGTCTTCATTCCAGGTTCGCTTACTGCCCGTCGTTCATGTTGATGAGGTGTTTTGCAACCACATGTTGTGCATTATGCCGCAGCAATCGTTGATGAGTTCATCTTTATGGATGATACGCAACACCTCACCTGGCTCATGTCACCAACCGGTATCTGGAAGACACTGGGATTGAGCGCATGGAACATGGCCAGCAAGATCCCTTGATTGCAAACCATTGAGAACCTTTGAGATGACAAAAGATGAAGCCCGACAGGAAAAATGGAAAGGAAAGTACATCTTTGCCGGATTTGCAGCACATATTGCAACGCGGGCTTGGGCCAACTTAGAGATCAGCAGGTATCACTTTGGTCAACAGGAGGCGCAAGAAGAGGTCTTGAAAGGTCATTGAGAAGGACGGAAGGACCGAAGGACCCCACCATTATTGAAACATTGAAACAGCTTGCTTTCTTGCCTGAGGTTGAAAGCTTTGAAATGGAGTAGTAATAAATGTTGTTTTATGCCAAAAGCAATGAGTACTTTCACTTCTCTGTGTAAAATGTAAATGTGCAGCAAAAAGTGCAACTTTGTTTCTTGCATGAAATTTCATAAAAGGGTCGATTTCATGATGAAAACGATGTCTATTGGGCAAAAGTAAATTGTCATTTTGTGCATAAGAAATTTGCGCATCCATCAGTGTTTGAATAATAAAAATAAATGAAATACTTTTTGAGTTATGTCAAAAATGTATCAGACGGGGACTTTCTTTTTTTGCTGAGTGTATTTGGGGCTTGAGGCCAAGCTTTTCTGATTTTGAAAGTGAGCCAAAACATCATTGCATATGCTTTTGTATTGATTTTGTGAAATTAAAATGCATCTCACTCATCACATTATTTGTAACCCATAATATTATTAATCATCAGTCTATCATGCTGAAAACTTAAATTACATATAGTCTACAACCAATTTGTATATTTGGGCTTCAGATATATTAAAAACAAATTTAAAAATACTTTTTGATTATTTGAAGCACATATTTATCTGAACTAAAACTGCCCTCACTTAGCATTACTTTCTCACTGATGCCTTAGCTCTGCTTACAGTGAATATAAGTCTAATAGCATCAACTCAAGTTTCAAGTAAGCATTGTTGATTTTTTACAGTGTGCAAATCTATGCTCTAAGTAAAGGGCCTTCTTGATCATCTGGTATATGTCTTTCAAGTTAACCATTTCACTAATTAGCATTGAAAGATTTACTACCACTTTTTAGCACTTTAGGCATTGACACTTTACTAACAGGTCCATGTTCACACTCACTCTACCTCCGGAAGAGGGAATATTTGAAAAAAAATATGTGTTTTAAACAGATCTATTTTAAAATTTTCAAGTCTTATTTCACATGATTACAAAAAAACATTCTTTAAATTTAAAAAAGTTATTAATTTATCATGTCTCATTATCAGGAAACTCACACTTCAGCCATTACTACAATCAAGTTCCCCCACTTTCTATGTGAAAATTAAAAAGAGCTGCAAAAATTGTTAACTTGGTTTGGAAGAGAACATACCAAGGACAAAATGAACTTGATGTTGATAACCTACTTGCTACATTACAATTTAGTTACATTGCTCTGAGAGAGCCAATTCAGCAGTGGCGTAAGCAGTGGGGGGCAGGGGGGCACAAGCCCCCCCCAAACAGAACCCTTGCCCCTCCGCCAGCCCCCCCACAATGAATGACTTTTGATACAGTGGTCTATGAGAGGACCCAAAATGCCCCCCTCAAAAAAGCCTCGGCCACCCCTTCAGCCCCCCCCCCCCATTTGCAAAGGTTCTGGTTACGCCACGCCAATTCCAATAGTCTGGGTAATCCTTGGCAGTAAATATGATTATCTAGATAAATGATAGTTAGGTTATACTTCAATTAGCACTCTCCAATTCACGTTAGGGGTTGTCCTTGATTATCTCATCCCCGGAGTAAACTCTCCGTATACATTGTAGTCACTTGACCATACTTGGTTTCAACTTTTGGACTTTCAACTAGCAGTGGTTATTTATATATTCAAGTTCATTTGCATCTTCTTAGGACTCTTAGTGTGGGAGTTATTAAGCTGAACAATATTAGTCAGAAAAGTATGTATAGGGCCTACCTTTCCTCAACAAACCTTTGTCATATGTAGAAACATAATTTGTTTGGAAAACAATAAATATAACAAATAGTGAATACTCTCTCTATTATATTTTATCACAAAAAAATATGATCAGGCCCTTAGACTATTTAAATTATGTACTATTTCAATGTGGCAATCAAATAATTGTAAAAATAGGACAGTGACTATATAGCTATTAATAGAGATTCAATTGTCCTTTCCACACTATCTTTTATCGTCATATCAAATAAAGAAACATTAATTTCTATACCTATTCGAATTTTTCACTGGGATCTTGAGAAGTTGTAATGACACACTGAATGTTTTTTTTGTACCGACCGTTGTAGGTCCTGCATAGAGTAGAGACCCGGTGATTCCACTCATATGCCCATGTGTACGCATGATTGTTCCCTTTTCCGTAAAAAAGGGTTGATTTTGAAAGTATGTTCGAGAACATAAATGTACGCGACTTTGGTTTATAAAAAAGGGTCCTTTTTTGTCGACGATGTTGTACTTCAATATTTTTTGAAAAAGGGTATATTTTTTGTGAATACGAAAATGTGATTCCTAGAAATTACCAATTCTCGCTTTAATTTAATCCAGTATTACATTTTGTTATTATTGTTTTTGCCCCCAAAATATTCGGACAACTCAGTCCCTGGGACAAGTCCGCTGAAAGTTCAAGTCGAATTCACTTTGTTTGGTTACATTTTCATGGCATTGTGTAAGCAGGGGCTTCCCAAGTAGTCGGAGGTATGTGTGGTACACCCCCCGTGCACCCCACAGAACTTACCCACACCAACTTTTTTAGGTGCCCTTTAGGATCCTAAAACACTTTCGGGATGTTAACAGTGAAAACATCCCGATGCTCTCGAGAAATCCAAGATGCCGCCATGATGGCTGCCAAAATTGGTCTCAAAATTGACAAAAGTCATTATATCAGCTAAGTAATACCAAGAAAACCACAATAAAATGGGAGTTATATGTTTGCAACCCTCCCAAATTCATTTTGGTATTCTTGTTTTTGCTATAATGCTTCAAATCCAAGATGGCGGCCAATAGGGATGCAAAAAGAGTGAAATGTGAGAAAACCGAATTTATCCAAAAAATTTGATGAAAGAATAATATGAGATGATCAGATAACGTTTGTAATCCCTAGAAACTCATTGAAAGCATACTTGTGTTCCGTTTCAATGCACTAAGTTCAGGATGGCCAGCAAAATGGTCTAATTTTCAGAAGAAAAAGTCATGCATATGGTTGAAAATACAAGTGGTAAATGATAATAAACCAATTTAATGGATTTTCCACCGCTTTAACACACCACACACACTTGGTATAAATAAATACAATTTCGATTGCAATACGGGTCATCTAACCAAACTGGTTCGATTAAGCCCTACATCGTTGTCCAACCATGTTGTTGTAGGAGGCTGATATCCTGAATCGGACCTATCCCAATGCGCTATCCTGTAATTGCACGCTTGCTGTGAGAAGCAGAGACACATTGGTTTAAAAGAAATACCATTAGTTATAAATTCTGGAAGTATCCCAAATAAAGCAAAATTTATAAACCTAAGACATTTATATAGTGATTGTCCCACCGCTTATAACCATCAACCACACTGGTATAAAAGAAACCAATTGCGATTGGCAAATACGGTCCTTCTAACCAAACTGGCTCGATAAGCCTCCACATCGTACCAACATGTTCTGTAGGAGGGGGTATATTCTGAATCGGCACCTCTGGTTCCTATTCCATTTGCCACGCCCTATGTTTAAATTTGCACGCATGTGTGAGGAAGCGAGACGGCTTGAATGGGGGGGGAGAAAGAAACTTAGACAGAGCAAACTTTAGATGAGCTCCTAACTGGCTGACGCTCATCAACCATCTGCCTTAAGCATGGTGGCCAGGTTACTTATTAACTCCTTGACCTTGGGCCAATCCATAGAGGAAGCCATACAAATATTTTCATCTATTTACTCATCATCTTACTCAAAACATTCCCAACTTGGCAAAAACCCCGCCTGATAACTTCAGATGTGATCTATTCAGGACATACCACTTCCTACAGGCCTGGTTGAACACGATGTGCAAACTTTAGGCGAGCCATGGTCAGAAGGACCCGTATGACCATCAAAGTCTTGCAGGACATCTTGGCTGAATAATGAAGAGGAAATGTCACATGAGGAAGTAATTCTTGTTGTCTTGTCTGTAATACTGCTTAACGTCCCAGGTGGGATAAACCAAGAGGATAAGGTGGTGCGCGGTTGATGTTGATTAGTATACTGTTATTGGTGTGGATGAAGATGATCCTTATCTGGCAGCATATATCAGCTTATCTGGCATAAGCTGATCTTGTCCACACGAGGCCCCCACTCCTGGCTGGTTTTGGTCTCCCCCTTTTTGGTTAGGGGTGGGGTCAGGAAGAAAATGTCCTTCGGTCGGCCATCTCAGCAAAGGCGGCCTTGCCCTTGAGTGGCCACGTCCGCTGCGGCGACACCCAGTGACATCAGCGTGCTTAGCCAATGAGGCTTCATGATGCCTTTTCAGGTTTTCTGGCACCATCTCCCGAGGACATTTTTCTGGGTAGGGTGGGTGTGCCCCCTGCAGGCGCAGATCCGCCTTCTGGGGTGTAATTTGCCCAGAGCGAGTGTAGGCAGGGGCAGGGCGGGGTGGTACCCTGGTGCCTCAGCACAAACCGTGCACAGTATGGTCAGCTTGGGAACTCGAGGGGTTGTGAACAAATAAGGTGTGGTTTTTTTGCAAAATGGCAGTAGTATCGGCAATAATTTATGCATATGTTTGGGTTGTGTTTGAGGCAGATTCCACTCATATAAGGGAGTGGCTTTGGAGCTGTTGAGTCAGAGGCACTAGTGAAATAGAAATGAAGTCCAAGCCTGGTGGGTGGTTGGTTGTTTAACTCCGCTTGCATGAGGGAGATAGCCGTGGTATATGCTTAGAAATTTTCAAAAACGGTTTTGTGGTTGTTGATGGAATCAAGTGGTGTGCATGAATGGGGGTTCCTGTAGTTATGATGACTTATCGTTTGTATATTTGGTATTGTAGAGATTGGGCGGTGGGCCCTTGTGTATAGTAATGCATCGGGGTTGTTTACACTGGGTGGTCATTGTGTGATGTATATCTCGCTCTCCTGCCAGCTCCTACTGATTATTTTCCTTTGCTTTCCTTTTTAGGTGGTTTGTCAAGGGCCCTTCTCTGTCATGTCTGTGGACAAGAATCGGATTGTTCTGATCTTGGTGACTATATGACAGCAACTAAATCCCATGTAAGCGGCAAGCAATCGCTATGAAAATGTAAGCAAAATACAAAATATCAAAAATCAAAAAACCAAAAATTTATAACAAAGTGGTATTTCGTTGTATTTACACTGACGAGCATGTGTTAAGCGCTGCGACACCGCAAATAAAACGTCTATAGGTTATCGTTTGCTTTATTTGAGATATTCTCTAGATTTATAACAAAATGGTTATTTTTTTTTATTTATACAACCAAGTGTGTCTCACAACAAGCGGTGCAAATACAGGACAGGGGGGGACAGTGCCAATGGAATAGTCAATCCGGAAATATTTTATACGCCTCCTACAGAACTTGGTGGACACGACCCTGTGTGGAGGATTTATCGAACCAGTTGGTCAAAAGGACCCTATGCCATTGAAAAAATTGTATGGCATTATACGAAGTGTGTTGTGTTAAAAGTGGTTGGAAAATCCAATTAAATATTAGAGTACATTATCATTTACTACCGTAGTTTCAGCCAATAATGCATGAATTGTTCCTCTGAAAGTAGACCATTTTGCTGGCCATCTTGAATTTAAGTGCATTGAAACAGAACAAAAAGTAGCTTTAAATTAGTTTATGATAAAAACAAAATTGATCATCTCATTTAATCTTTCATCTCTTGTTTTGGCTAATATTCGCGTTTTCTCACAATTTCTACTTTTGGCGGCCGTATTGGCCGCCATCTTGGATTGAAGCGCATTAGAGATAAAACAAGAATACTAACATGAATTTGGGAGGGTGCAAACAGATAACATAACATTGTATTGTGGTTGATGGTATTACTTAGCTGGAGATATGAACTGGTTTAAATTTGAACAATTTTGGCAGCCATGATAGCGGCCATCTTGGATATCTCGAGAGCATCGGATTTTTCACGTAAATCCAAAAGTGTGTTTAGGGACCATCAAAACGGCACCTTAAATAAGTTGGTGTTGGTAAGTTCTGTGGGGGTGATGGATTAGAACGGGGGTGCACCATGCATACCCATCTACACAGCAAGCGTGCAAACTACAGGACAGCGCATTGGAATAGGCCAGATTCAGGATTATACCGCTTCCTTCAGAACATGTTTGGACACGAGTGTAGGGACTTAATCGAAACCAGTTTTGTTAGAAGGAGCCGTATTTGCATCGAATAAGTGTTGTATTTATTTATACCAAGTTGTGTGTGTTAAAGCGGTGGAAAATCTATTAAATATGGATTATGTTATCATTTACCACTGTTATTTTCAGCAATAAGGCATGACCTTTTTCCTCTGAAATTTAGACCATTTTGTGGCCATCTTGACCTTAGGCATTGAAACAGAACAAAGTATGCTTTCAATTAGTTTATATGGATTTAAATTAAAACGTTATTGATCATTCTCATTTTCATTCTGTCATCAAATTTTTTTGGATAATATTCAAGTTTTTCACATTCACTATTTGGCAGCATTATTGGCCGCAATCTTGGATTTGAAGAATTATAGCAAAACAAGGGAATACCAAAAATGGAATTTGGGAAGGTTGCAAACATATAACTAACCATTTAATTTGTGGGTTTAGTGGTATTACTTAGCTGATATTGACTTTTTCAATTTTGACCAATTTTGCAAGCCATCATGGCGGCCATCTTGGATATGTCGAGAGCATCGGGATTTTTTCACTGATTAACATCCCAAAAGTGTTTTAGGATCCTAAAGGGCACCTAAAAAAGTTGGTGTGCCGGGGTAAGTTCTGTGGGGGTGACACGGGCGGGGGGGGTGTACCATAATACCGGACTAAAGCTCTTTTGTTACTCCACTCTGTGCCCCAGTAGAGGACCGCCTGATTACATGTAGTAGGTTATGAACCGAGAGAATCCCATTCTAGAAGTTTGGGAGAAGTTTGAAGATTTTTTATATAGTTTAGGGTGCTGAATCAGATTTTTTGGGTCCCAACCTCGGGGAAAATGTGGGGAACTTTATAAAATAAGGCGTGGGGGTAAAATTTTGTACAGGGGTAAATTTGAAATCAGTGTCAAATTGTGTTGTTAAATGTACACCAATGTATTTGTCTCATTATATGGATTAAAAAAAGGATAGTTTGTATAGGTTCCAACCTATAGTTATATGGCTACAGCCCTGGTAAGGTTTTTCAGGTCATTCTGAGTGCAAAAACAAACATCCAGGGCTCTAGTTTCTGTTGAAATGAAACTGGTGTCAAATTTATTGCCCGGGGCATACTGAAGCAGGAAACAGAAAAGTAGATTTCAATTTTTGGGTGACTGACAGCTCGGTATCAATTTGAGGTCAAGTTGGTTCTCCCCTATAGTCCCTGTGTTCCTTGTTACATTTTTGCCCCCATGAATTACGAACCAAATGCCAAACATTGTATATAAGGCAAGACGAACAATTTGAAACCAGTTTCAACGAAATCGGAGCACGGGTAACGATACACAGGATGACCTGGAACCGTAATAGGGCTGTTCCTGTTTAACTAAAGGTCGGCAAACTGGACAAACAAAACTGAGTGAAACTGGGGGAAACTATAGGAGTTAGGGAACCAAATTAAGAGGAATGAAGAAGTTAGGAGTTCAGTAGATATCACCGAGAAAAAGGTTCAATTCCAAAATTTCAGTTGATTTTGATGAGGCGGTTTGAAGTTTACTTACAAAAGTTTTATTCACGGTGCCCCAGAGGCCACTGTGTTATAATTTCGTCCTTTTACAGGACCCGCAAATACAAAATGACTATTTCTTTCCAGAGTAGATAGAAATTGCAAGTATGATACGGCAACATGCGATGATGTTAAGAAATCTCAACTCCTTGGGTAAAGTCAGAGGGATGAGTGCTGTGGATCACGAAAAGCAATGTGTTGAAGTGTTGCGTTCATGCGATTATATTATACTTTCAATAGCATGTTTATTAATAAAATTACCGGTGTAAGAAAAAAAAGAAGTAACATTTTAAGTTAGCTTGGAAAAGACTAGTGAAATGAAAAACAAATAACTTGTTGGCTAATAGAGCATTTTAAGCAATTGTGGAAACAATTGTCATCATAATCATGGAAACTTATATAGTAATTTATTACTGAAGTAAGTTAAGGAGGAATATGCAAAGAGGATACGATCTTTGATTTGTACCCATCACTGCTAAAGAGGTGTTAAGGTATATCCCACAATCAAGCCTAATTTGTAGCCATAGAATCAAGCCAATCAACCTCTATCATTAGGCAAGATGTCCTTATTTTTAAGGACTCTTATTGTTTTAAATTATGTTTATTGAATGTGGCAAATTTAGATATGTGTAAAAAACAAATGACTAAATATTAATAGAGATTTTAGTCATTTGTCTTTTCACATATAGTTTATTGTCATATATCAAATAAGAAACATAATTTCTACTACCTATCATTTACATGATCTTGGAAAAGTTGTATTGCAAGTGGTATGTTTTTAGTTAGGTTTAAAACCCAAAAGTTTTACTGACATTGTTACTCTTTGAAAGTGTTAACAGAATTAAAAAAAAAAGATAACAGTTATGAAAAGATTGAACAGGAAATAAACAAAAGATTAAATGAATATTACATCCGAATTAAAGTACTTTATGGAATCAATCACATTTTAGGAGGAAAATGTATCTATTGAGAGCTGTTATTAAATGATCAAAAGTATGGTGCGGGTTTTATTATTTTCACGTTCTGTAGCATGCATTGTTTGAAAAAAATCAAGTAAAGTAGGCTATATTATATATGCAAAGGCTGACCTCAAAGCTACTGACTGAAATAATCTGTATCAAACAAGTCAAAATGTAGATTTGTAGGCCTACTCAACACACTAAGAACATATAATTTTAAAGTAATAAAGGCAGGGCACTACAAAGCATGAAATTAAGTGTTGAAGTGTTTTGCGTTTCATGGGATTATTTATGACTTGCATTAATAACAAAAAGTAGTAGTAACCTATTAAGTAAGCGTGAAAAAGACTAATGATAAAAATAACTTGGTGGCTAATTGACAAGAGCATTTCTGTCAATTAAAGCAAGGAGAGGAGTGAATGTGAAAACAAATGCATCATCAACATGGAAACTTAGTAACTGTTTACTGAAGTATGTCTGATAGTAAAATTCAAAGCGGCATAGAGCTGAGTGTGAGGCCCGAACGAAAAAAAAAAGAAAACCTGTTTTAGGGCTGAGCTAGACCTTCGAGTGGGCTCGGTATGGGTCGGGTCTGAATTTTTCTTTTTTTTTCTTTTCTGGAGCTCAAAAGAAATATTTTTACAACAAATTTTTAAAAACAAAAAAACACGCGTTTTTTTTTAATTTGGGCTAAAAACAGGCTGATTTACATGTGATTTTGAGAAAAAACTAAAAAAAAAAATTCTGCAAACAAAACTGAAAATCGGGGTCAGGTCGGCCCGTTAATAAAACAGGGTTTTAAGCCTATCAATAGATAGTCTTATGCCATCGAGTAGAAGATTTTCGGTCAAGGGCAGCCACTAACATAAAAACTAGTCTTGTTTATATTGTCAATTTTCACGAAAATCACATTTATGCAAGTAGTGAAGTGCATGGTGCTTTCTATTGAAACAATTTTTTGAAATTTTGACGTAGGTTAAAATTGGTTTTGGGGGGTATTTTATGTATTGTTTGCCCTGATTTCCAAGGTGACATTAGTAGTAGGCTTTTTGCATGCAGCATCACTGTCTAGCTGCTATGTTGATAATGCTAGCCTTGATAGATGCTTTTGCAGCCTAATGTTTTAACTGGGTTGGTCAGTGTGCTGACAATTACATGTGTGCGAGCTAGGGCATTGAATTTTAGCAAGACAACCCAAGCTCAGATACCTCTGAGTCGACAGATGTGGATTTACCAATGTGCTTGTACCTGTAGTTTTACAATGGATATAGTATAAATTAATGTCAACATTTCTGCTCCAGTTACAAAAATGGTTTTATTTCTCAAAAGTTAAACTTGTGTGTTTCCATAAAGCCCAGTGCATGCACCCAATCAATTAGAAGTTCTGCTCATTTATTCTGATCAGTCAGATAGTATATCTTCGACCCCAGTAAAAAGCCAAAGATTTCTTTCCTAAATTTAAAAATAAATGTCTGGAATTTCTTGGATCCAAAAACTTTCTTTGTGTGTGTTGTGTGTGTGTGGGTGTGGTGTGTGTGTGTGTGTGTGTGATGTGTGTGGTGTGTGTGTGATGTGTGTGTCCATGTCTGTCTACCAGTATGGCCTTGCTCATCTCATGGCTGTTGAAGTGTTGTTGTAGGTGTGTGCCTATGTGTGGGTAGTTGTAATGTAAACAATGTCAAATACGAATTAACAATGAACAAATACTGTTTGCTCAGAGTAAGACCAAGAAACCTATTGGTATGTTATAGTGCATATGTATATATATGTGTTGTATGTCAAGGGTGTATGTATGCGGTGTGTGAGTTGCATGCGTTGCGGCATGGTACAATTGTTGTGTATGTAGTAAGTATGTGGAGTGAGAAGTCTTAGCTCATTATTACGGCATTCCTTTGAATTAACTTTATTATATGTATTATATGTATTATGTTCTATCTTTTTTTATTAGTATTCTTTTGCTCCATAATCCTCACACAGCAGCATTGTGAGTGAGGTATATACGCCCCTCGGTTTTAACGGGCGACAAAACCGGATTAAAACTTTTGTAAAACTAACTTTAACTTCTATCTGTTAGCTAATTGGAGGACTTCTGAAAAGACGGATCATTGTGCTCACACTTTAGATTTTGTTAACAGAATAAACCTCTAGTAGCCAAGGAATGATGCTAGGTAACAGTTTGTTTCAGACGTTAATTTATATTAGTGTTTTTAAGACAGATACATGTTTGTCTTTTTATGTCTGTCGTCATTTCGGTAAAAGTGTTGTAATTTGTTTCTATCCTGCCCAATTTTCTTAGCTAATTCAACCAAATTTAGGTCAGAAGCGAAAGAACCCTTGGTTCAAGCTTGGTTCATATAGGGTGTTCACCGACTTTGGACCAATTAAGTGGCAATCTTTCGAAAACTATGAATTTGTTTTTCAGGTCGGCGATAATTGCTATAATCCAATCTTGGTCGCAATAATCATCCACTAGCCCAAAAAACCCCTATGGGGTTTATAACAGATGGATTCACAGGTCACATGCATTGAAACTAATTTCAGTTGGAAGAATCACTCAACTGCTGAAACTTAGCCCATATGGGGGTGTTAACAGATTGGGTCAAAGCTCATGTGTGCTGATTAAAGTGGCATTTTGTCAGTTATGGTAAAAGTTATATATTTGTTTCTCTTCTCTTCTTTTCTGTCTCTTCTTCCTAAACATTTGAGCCAATTGCAGCCTAGCTGGTCTAATAGCCACTGACTTCATGGGTTTGTTCAGAAATGACACCCATTGATCCCTATATGACCTTTTAACACCATCATACAAATGTTACACATTTGCGATCACAAGAGATGCCAGACTTGTGGTTTTGAGAACCACCTTGTTCTTATTTACCAACATTTTTTTTGTACCAAGTCATTTGTTTATACATAGTATTTCCATTGATTAAGAATAGGGTGTCGCAAAAAATATTGTCCTCTTTGATACCACACTTGATAGGTTTCTGCATCATTGATGGCTCTGGTTTGATATTTTCCGTCGCCTGAGGGTAAATTTTTTTTACCCATCTTAACCAAATTGTATGAATGTGCCATTTTCTCTATTATAAATAATATATCAAGGTACTTTAAGGATGTTGTTGTTGTCTTTGACTGTCATCATATTATGGCTACTGCATCATTGATTGCTCTGTTCTTCTGATTAATTTTGCTGTATAAGAAACGTCATGATAATACGGAGCTAACTGGTTGTAGCTCTTGTTGCATGGTGGTGCTAATGCAAGCAATCATTTAGTGACTTAACTCCTGATTGTTCACACCGCTATTTTTTTTATCGGAATTGATATTTTGAAATTGGGACATTTCAATGTACTTTTTTCGTTTATTTTGAATCAGTGTACTTTTCTGTTATTTGTTTTCCTCATATTAGGCTTAAAAATGTTTAAACAGGTAAAGGACAACAGAGTTCATCTTTGAAACGAAAATATGGGTTTTTGTGTGTTCTTGAAGTGTCAAAAAAGGGGTGATTTTGTAAAAAGTGTACTTGAAATGCAAAAAAAAAGGTTGTTTTTAACGGTCAAAGCAATTTGTACCCGTTTTCATGTAAAAACGTGGGTCAAATTGCTGAGAATGAACTTGAAACTAACTACGCGAAAAGGGACCGAATTTTTTGACTTGGGGAACGATCTGTGTTATGCCTTTGAATAGGAAGTGACCCACCGGGGGTAAGACCAATTTTTCATACCAATTTTTCAATTCAAATTCTGTTTTGTGTTGCCATTTTACAAAAAACCATTTCACCTGATTTTCTGTAACATGAAAAATCAATGAAATGACCATATCACAGTCTAACGTACCGTGGGGAGAGATTATCATTCATTGGTCATTGATGTCACAAACGTTGGCCTTCCACGCATGACTCGTCCGTTGTTCACTAAACATCTCGATATTACAACAACAATTTGAACCGAACCACCACTTTGAAAGCTATAAGACGTGCTTTAAGGTGATTAAGTACATGTCACCACTATATTTTTGTTAATTGCCAAAGAGGGCACTTTTTCACTATACAAGTTTTTTGAGACAGGCATGTAGATACCTGCTGTAGTGCCATAAGCAAGTTTACATGCATCGTGATGCTCTCGTTTTTTGTACTTGCACCCGTATTATTAGGAGGGAATGCAGCTCTGATGGCTCAGAAGATGGCAGAATCTGACCCAGATGTAAAGGTGAGTAAGCAATTACCAGTTGGCATGTAAATTACCTGTATCCATAAACTGCAAATGTCATATTAAAGGGGCACCTCATAATCCACATCCTCGTCCCCCTGACTTACCTAAAAAGATGAGATTTTTATATCATCTGAACCGTTGGCATTAGTAATCCATGTGTACCTAATCTTACGTGCAAATTTAGTCATATCTGTAAGAAATGGGCAATTTTGTGTTTTCTGTCCTATTTTTGCACTGAAAAGTGACTTATTTTTATTTGAACATCATTTATTACATTTTCTTTGAAGGTTATATGACCAGTTAGTGTTCCTACCCATTTCCATGACTCTACTTATATTCTTACTTTTCCAGTGGCAATAAAAACAGCAAACAGACAAACAAGCATGGCTGTCTGAGGTAACAGGGACGCCAAACTCAAATTTTATTTCCTCAACATTCAGGGTTGTAGCTAGCACCTTTTTAGTGGTGGGTGTTATTTAATGAAAATTTGACATATTTTATAAGTTATGTCTAAATTTATCAATATTTGCATAAAATGATTAAAATTGTGCATTTTTTGCTCTTTGAGTGGTGGGCTCTAGAGTCAAAATTGGTGTTTAGTGGTGGGCTCTGAAGCTGAGTGGTGGGCTCTGCCACCCACCACCACCCACTGTAGCTACATCCCTGTCAACATTTGAGTATTACAATAACACTGAAAGACCTTTGAAAATACATGATATGATGTTAAACATTGTTAGCAGTATTGAAATAAGAAGAACAATTCAACTTTCAAAAGTTATGTAATGTTTTCTGTTTTAGGATGTTTACGGTGTCATGGTTCAACTTTAAATTATGTGAGCAAGCTGGTTTTTAAGTGGCAAATATATTGTGCTAAAAATCAGATTGTACTCTTTGGCAACACATTACAGTCCATTTGTGTTACTTCTGGCATAAAAAAACACTAAAATTGACACAAGAAAAAAGAATTAGTTTTATGTCACAGCGTTACCTTGTACAGTTTCATGAACAAAATGGCATGTGAACAAAAACATGTTGGGTTCTGAAAAGAGTTTGCCGCTGTTTCTACCTATACCCTGGAGGTACTTTATTTTCATAGGTTAAGTATTTCTTAATCTCTTGTAGATATCACAATGTGTCCTTGTAATGTTGAAACTAGGGGGACACTACGGACCCCTAATTTATAGACATACCCAGCACCATGCATTTGGACCAAGTGACTTTTAGTTAACCACTTTGACAAGTAGTCCAAGATAGAGTTTAGTTCATTTTTTCCGATACTTTCAAGTGCTGTTACTACTTGTATTCCTATTGTTTCCTTCCAGATTGTTTTCATAGGACCTGTTGGACCAAAGGTTAAGAAGATGTTTCACAGTAACATCCAGGTTACCAATAAGTGTCTCCGAGATAAGGATGAAGTACATCTCATAATGGAGTATGCCAGAGGGGAGAAGTGGGGTGATGTAGTTAGCACCAGTGGCGTAACAGGGACAATCACATCTAATGATGCCACTAATAGTAGGATGGAGACACTGGAAGAATTTGCTGCTAGTGCTAAAGGTAGGCTGTTAGCCTCTTACATGTTCAGTTATTTCTCAGCTCACTTAGTCAGTGGAATTAGGAATCCTCAGTTATTCCATGAAACCTGAAGAAGAAACTGTGTGAAGAAATTTATAAAGGTCTATACCTGTTAGAGGATATGCTTTGTCCAGCCAGAATGAAGGACTGATGTCAGAGCTTTCACACAGTGTTTAGAGTGTACATTGCAGTGAGTCGCAGCTGCATTCACTAGAGTGCAAAGACGGAGGTGTGATATGCTTGCAATCTGATTGGACAAAGTATAATTATCTCGAACAAAATCCTTAACTCTAACTGTACCAGCCAGGCATTGTTAAACATCGTGAGGTACCAGAATGTTCCATGATACCTGGTAGTTTAGAGAATTTATTGAAAACCCATGCAGAGACTTTGAGGCACTCTATAATAGACCACCATTAAACTATATGCAATGAAATGTATTGGGTACTGTACTGGAAGTTTTCTGCCAAATTCAGCACAATACTTACTTTGTTCATTCTCGGCTTGACAGTGACGCCATCCTTGTATTCTGGCTAGAATTTTCAGTATGATCTCTTTATTCATGTGCCTATAATATTGTCAACTTGAGAGTGCACAAAGTCAAATTTCAAAAGAAAAAGTGCCAGCACTAGCATCATAATTTTTTTGGGGTGGGGGACAAATAGGGGAAAGCAAAAAAATCTGGGGTGAGAGGGCAAGATGGGATTGTGTCATTTGGCTCAGGGCGTACTTAAAAATTGTCAGTTTTGTCAAACCCTATTGCCATTTGAACAAAAATGAATGTTGTTTCACATATGAGGCTAATTCTAACCTGTTATTGGGACCTTGTTGATTTTTTATGGGGGAAGGAACAAAAAAATCCGTCCCCCCCCCCCCATTGGTGTACATTCTGCTAGTTTCAGAAAATTTGGTTTATAATTGCTATGTCTGTGATAAGAACCAAAAAAGTTATTGTCTAACACCTTTGGCAAAAAAGTATGTGCTATATGAACTGCAGAAATTCTTTTTATGTGTTTTTGGCCTTTTTTTATCTCTGACAACTAAAAAAAGTGCAAAATTGGGTATAATCGAGTACGGTGTGCCACAAAAATGAATCCAATACTGATGTGAGATAAACTGCTTTTGGCCAAAGCATCAACATGGGACTGATGATTCAATGTCCCTCTCCTAAGCATAGGGAGGGTATTATCGTAAAATCCTCAAAAATTGAATTTTGACTGAAGGTCCAATCACCCAATTTTGTGTATGAGAATGCTTACTATTTTTATCATTTACCCTGTGAAATCTTAAAGGTATTTGGTTGGATGTTATGAGTGAAAAGGTGCATTTGTTTGCCCTTTTTGTCTTTTCTTGGAGATACAGATTTTGGGCCCAAAGTGACACCAACTTTCCATTTGTTTCAAAATTTTTACCAATTTTAGCACTTGGGCATTGCTCCAGATTGAGGAAATTTACCTAATTGCAAAAAATGTACAAAGTGACATCCTATACCAAAATTGACATAAAAGAGGCCAATTCATAATCAGAAGGACTAAACATATGAGACCGTATTGGTGGCACATCGTTGTGTGGTCATTTGTGTTGAAAACCCCTCCCTCTCCTCTACCGAAAAAACAATTTCTAATACTAAAGATGGTTTTGTTTGATTCTGCTAGATTTTAAACCGATATCATTGCAATCTGGCTTGCATGGCTGGATGGTGTTACCCCAGAGGTCAGAGAACAGAGGATGCATGAACTTGATTACGTCAAGAGTATGTTACCCCAGGGGGTGCCGGTACACCTAGAACTGGCAAGCATGGCAAATGCAAGGCAACTTGTCAAACAACTGGCAAATGAGGTAGATTTTATTCAATGGAAAGTTAACTGACTTTTTCCTTGAAAATTCAATGTGTTATATAAACAAAATAAATAAAAACTTTATGAAACAAGCATTTTATTACTTTCTAATTAAAGATCTACTGCAATTGATTAATTTTACCTGCTCTGAGATTAGTATACCGCACAAAGAAGTTACAGCTTATTAGTTCAAAGAGATCAACATGATTTTGTCATCTTATTTATGGTGGCAAGAGACAGCTGCTGTAAGTGGTCACCATTCATAAAGATGGCAAAGGTCAACAATCACTGAAAGAAGGCAATGGTCAACATCATAAGAGGGCAAAGTCAACATTCATAAAAGGGCAAAGTCAATCAATCATAAATAATGCATGGTCAACCTTCATAAAGAGAGGCAAAGGTCAACAGTCATAAAGAAGGCAAAGGTCAATAATCATAAAGAAGGCAATGGTCAACAGTCATAAAGAGGGCAAAGGTCAAAACAGTCATAAAGATGGGCATGCTACCACTGAAAAATTTGTAAGTGTTGCTGAGCTGCGCATCATTGGTGCTCTTGTTCTCTACTGCTTTACATGTGTTCATTGTAGGTGTTTCCCCCCAATTGTCAACTCCATTGGACTAAATGAGCAAGAGCTAGCATTCCTATCCAAAACCACAAGGTCCACACCCAGAATCGGCAAATAATTGAGTGGCTACCGGAAATAGGAGCTGTTACTGATATATTATATGGATGCTAAACTTGGGGAGAGGTCAAAGGTCACGAACTGCTAATCTATCTCGTGTCCACTTCCCTTCATTAACATCCAAATCATTGCTACTCGTGCGGGACCTGGGAAAACAGCGCCTCCGCTGTTGGAGCAGGTGCAAGAGTAGGTGGTCTACAAAGCGTGTACATCGACTGTTATAGACTCCAATAAAGTAGAAACTACGTATTCAAAAGCATTTTCTAGATCGTGACACTTTGCGACTCTACGTAAAGAAGCTCTTATATTTGATCCAGCAAAACCAAATCCAGTATGGAAGCAAGGGACGTAGAATTTTATTTTAGTCCAGTACTGGTTTGTAAGAACCGCTGTTGACTGTCGGCCTGGGGGATGCAATCTCTGCTACAGGCTTACTATAGTCGCGTATATACGCCAAGGAGATGCCATGGTTAGACAAACAGTGAGCATGTGTGTGACAATGGTTGTATGTTAACAGTGAAACATTGATGTTGTATTGCTAGTTTTGATTGTAATTTGGGATGTGAGACAGTAACATTACATCTGACCTCTACCCATATATGTGTGTCTGCAAGCATTGCAGAAAGCACATAGGGATTACTCTGGCTTATGTCTGTGGATTGTGGTCAAAAATGTAAACCCGTAATATAATGCATGATGTATGAGTTCCATAAGGGCTATGATGATGTAACTTGGTGGAAAGGAGGGGGGGGGGTGGGGTGACAGTGGTGGCCTTGGTGACCTCAGGGAGTTCTCTTGGCCGTTCAAAAGGTAAACCCTTAATGATAATGCATGCGGATGAGTTCCATAAGGGCTATGATGATGTAACTTGGTGGAAAGGAGTGGTTGGGGTGGGGGTGACTGTTGGTGACTCATGTGACTGGCCCCCATTCACAAAACGGGACGGCAGACGACCCACTCGCGGCCCGGGACCGCGATGGATTTTAAAATTTATGCCATCAAATGGCATATTTTTTGTTAGTTACCAAATTCATCCTTCCATTTCCCATGGTTTGTTGCATCCCTTGGTCACACCTTGGTTTGTAGTTGTATGTATAATTTGGCAGAAGGACGTATTATTCTTTTTAATCTTTTACACCTTTTCTATGGGATAATCATGGAATTAAGTTAACAAAACAATGGCAAAAGAAAGTATAATGTTGAAAATACCACCTTGTGATGTAAGAGGGCAAATTGTAGTTGCATCCATTCACTTGAAGGATAGTCCACTGTTAAAGGCATATAAGGAGGACCAAACTTGTATTTCATCCATCACTGAAGGATAGTCACTGTTTAAAGGAAATTCAATAAGAGGACCAATTGTAGTTTCATCATTCACTGAAGGAAGTCACTGTTTAAAGGCATATTCAGTAAAAGGAGCGACAAACTTGTAGTTTAATCCATTCCCTGAAGGATAGTCACTGTTTAAAGGCATATGCATAAGAGGACAATTGTAGTTTCATCCATTCACTTGAAGGATAGTCCATGTTTAAAGGCATATTCAATAAGAGGACCAACTTGTAGTTTATCCATTCACTTGAAGGATAGTCCACTGTTTAAAGGCATATTCAATCATTTTTATTTTAAAAAAATCAAGGGGGCGGGTCCAATTGACATCCCCACTTTACTCATCAAAATGGAAGTGGTATCAGAAGATAAATTTTCTCATACCTCGGTGATTTAATGTATGAAACAAACGTTTCCAATGTGATCAACACATCAATTAAACAGCACACACAGTCCAATGGGCTAATGAGAAACACTTTTTTGCTTCTGCTCTCAAGTGACTGGACCCAATTAAACTCAAATTGTAATCCAGATGTTTTTTTGTGATATGCTTCCACATGAGGGAGAAAAATTATGAAAAATTGGACAATGGATGGTCACCCACCTTTATTTGATTAGTTTAAATTGAAAAATACTTTCAAGATGCTGATTTTGGAATATTGCAAGTAGGTTATCAAAGTATACACTTCTCGTGCTAGAGTCGTGGTTGTTAGCTATTGTTTTTCCCGTGCGTTATCTACACGAATCAGGTTCGAGAAGGTTAGTGGGGTGTTATTTTTAATAACAGCTCTAGAGATTGTATTTTAATAACATGCACACTCGGAAGTCGGGGTCACAATTAAACACGCGGGTCACGGCAATGGTTCCAGAAATACAATGTCCTGACAATAGTATACAGCGGCGCGATCTGTATATATATGATGGACAAACTTAAGATACAAATGCTATGGTGTTCAAAAAATGCAACCTATTACGTAGAACCATTGAGCGGTATGCTACGGAAATAAACTTTAAAATGATTGCTCTTTACACAACTTTCTCATAAATGGACATGACACAATTTTTATTTTACAAACATCAAATATATGATATAATTCGGAGATTTGATTTTCATACTGCATTTTAAATGGGATATGCAGAAACTGGCAATTCATTTGGGTAATTGCAAAAAGACAAAATTAGCAACCAAATAACAAAAACCTACTCAGTGAACATTAGAGTTGACCATACACTGGGTTAATATAGAGGGGACCACCCCCCAAAAAAAAAAACCGTACTAATCAGCTTCAACCTCTTGGGAATAAAGCTTGCAGAAGCTCCCCATCCGACGCCGTCGTTTCCATTGAAATCAACTTGCTGCTTCCACAAAGGTCGACATCACACAATGACACATAAAGATACGCGTAAAATAGAATATATACAAACAGTACGGTACCGATCAGATTGGTTTTCTTGTGTTTTCTTCATCTTCACCACTAATGCAATTGCACTCAAATGGCTAATAAATGTAGTGGGTAAAAACACTGCTAACTCCTTGTAATTTCTACACGAAATAATCAATATGGTCAAGGATGAATAGGGTTAATAGTCCTTATTTCCGATGGGCTTGGTTGATTTATTTCCATTCAAATTTTACGCCAGGAGAAACTTAAGTACATGATATATTTGATTCGTATTTAGCAAAGCACTAATCATTAACGATGGCAAGTTATAGCTTTTTTTTTTTTTAATACTTAATAGCTTTAGTCACTCGAAGAGGTTAATGGCCGAGAATCAATACAACCATTGGAATTTGGTTAACGCTCGGCAATAGACGGTGACAAGGACAAAGTGTTTTTAAATATGTTAAATTTAAATTGCGACAAATATTTCGTTTATCAATCCAAATTTAGCATGGTTTAACCAAAAAGATGTTTTAAATGTTATTTTTATATTATACTCTAAGTGTATGCTTATAATCAATGTGCTATGATAGCGTTCGTAAAAAATTTGTGAACAAGCTTCGCGCTTGACTTGGTTAACTCGGCCGCTCGACCGATGGTTAACCAAGCAAGCGCTCAAGCTGGTTATTTCACGATCGCCATCTAGCTCATTGATTATCTATATCAAAGCCAGCATAATGCCACAACATGTGGGTTTATTCAAATGTGAAATGAATATATTGCTTCTTTTTTGCAAACTAATAAATCTCACATGAGCTTTACTACCTTTAAATTTTCCAAAATTTCTGCCAGATGTTTTTGGGACACACGTCTAACGTGAACATTGTGCCTTTCTCTAAATAACAACATTGGAGTAAAGCATGTTTGGAGTCTCTTTAAAGGGGTGATTGCATAGAAAGAAATATAGAGGACACATGAGATTAACACAGGAAGCAGAAAGTGGAGGAGGAGAGTTGGAGGGTTAGGTTGAGGATGAAGGATGCATTGAATCGGCGAGTGGAAGGAGGGAGTAAGGGCATTACTACGAGTCGAGGTGAATCTGGCCACCTCGTTTTGTGTGGATAAAACGATTTAAAAACTTGGATTTACATTGAAATATAAAATACTACGTGCAATACTACAGTGACGGTGGCAGTATTTTGTCAGTACAAATTAAGGATCTGCTGGAATTTTCACACCGTATATTAAACATCAATTTTCTTTGGAAATAATTAGGATGGGTTAATTTCAATGTATGAAGTATTCATGCTGGATACAATGGCGGTCAGGTTGAGTGTTTCTGCACACATCCCTCAGTTTATGCAATAATTAAGGCAAGTAAAAAAAAAAAGAAACCTACTTTGCCGAATGGATATCTTGTGCTTAAAAGCATGTCCATGGCTGAATTAGTATCAACATGTAAATGTAGATTGTTATTTAGGAAAAAATAAAATGAATGAGGAACCTGAAAAAGTTTTGTAAGAGAGGCTTCATTCACATCGCCGCACCACAAACCTTAAACCAAAGGTAAACAGGTACATGATAAGTATCAGATAATCGTCTGGAAAAAAGTTGGCTTAATCATCCTCATAATCGTTTCAGTATGAGATGGGGAATTGATTGGATAATAATCTTGCATAGATTTATTGTACATGTACATTTCAATGATGTCTGCCAAATTGACTTTGAGCTTGTCTCATGGCATTGGCAAAATCGGTGCACTTGGGCGTGAGTTTGACAAAACTCATAATGGCATGCTCCTGTGGACCTGTGTCATCGTTGTCATATCTGAGTGCCCATGGATTTTGTTTTTAAATATCAAGTACTTATTTTCATTCATTCCAGAAATATAAATACAGTGTGCTATTGGGGTAATGTAACAAATAACCTTCTCCTATTGAACTCAAATCAACATTTGTTTAAATGATTGACCCAAGGTAAGCTTGTTTAAAAATAAATTCAATGTGGACCGAAAGCTTAAAAAAAATAGGATATAAACAACTAAAAAAAAAAAAAAAATTTTTAACTTTTCAGACCGGCTTTTTCTAAATTGTCTAAATCCAAAGATGATATCCCATCCTTCTGCTAATTTGGGATTTGTTTTTGTTTGGACCTAATCCGTCAAGAGTTCCATATGTACCCCCCTCTTCAGAAGTTCTGTACCTGTAACAAATTCTTTTTAATTTTATGAATTTAAAAGTTTTCTTATTTTTACATTTGTTTATTGATGTTATGAAAAGGTTGGTTTCTTGTAGAATTTTAAAGGGGGTACCTATGGAACTCTTTCCCACTTACCTTCAACATAGTGCCAGTCATCATTGGTCTTCTTTTCTTTAAAGCTATAATCCTTGGATCAAATCTTACATTCCACATGGGGGGGATAAATAACCAAACTGATGTCAGCTGGTATATTGTAAAAAAAGTTTTAAAAATCTGAAATATCTAATCCTGAAATGCCACCTTTGTTGTACAGAAAGAAGCTGATTTAAAATTTAAAAAATCCTAAAAATAAGGAACATGCATCTGCACAAGCCTGCATATGTGTGGTTGTGGATCTGGTACACCTGTAGTCGCTGTTCCACAGTGCAGTCTCGCACATCAGTCTCTCTTCGCTACATGTGCCCGCTACTAGCATTACACTTCCTCACCCTCTCCAATGTGTGTTTAGTACTACACACGTCAGGTTATGGCACTTACCTTTCAAGATAGCAGAATTATGTTTGTACTATTAAATGGTGTAGTCTAAACTTTTTTTGCAACATGGTTGAGAGTGACTAAAATATAAAATTTAAAAAAAGAAAAAACCTAAAAAATTAAAAAAAAATGGGAATTTTGTCAATTTCATGGTTGTAGTAAATTGGTGACAGACTGAGAACTGGCCTATTTCCTAATAATTGACATAATATTAAAAAATTAGTCCCATTCTCTTTACCAAAAGTGGCATAACAAATTAGTCATATACCAGAAGCACATTCCTACAGGAAGTATAGAAAATTCTAAGTCTTTGTTATGCCAATATTGAGGCTCTTAAATTCGTATACTTTCTAATCATTGATGTAAAAAATATGAAAGTTCAAAATATCAGCACTTCAGTAAGCCTACGACATTTTTTTATACTTTTTAAAGATGGAAATATTTATTTTCTGAGAGATAGTTAGCTTTCAAATGAGCTTCTTACCAAAAGTGGAAAATCATCAGGTAAATATGATACAGTTGATGATCAGTAAGATTTAATTTGCCAAATAATATATGGGGCCTAGAGAAATGTTGCATTTTTATCCCCGACGTGAACAAAGTTTGGAGGGGACTATAAAGGGGCTCCGTCCATAATCTCTGTACGTCATGACGAAAAAAGTTAAAGTCCATGGACATGCTGTAAACATACTTATAATACCACCAAAAAGGTTTCATTCATAGTATGTATGGTAGGACTGTAAAATCTGCATGAATCAGTAATTGAGAAAACGTATATTGATAAAAAGTGGATAATATTGTGTTTTGGACAAGCTTCAAAGGAAATTCCAAGACGAAATTGATTTCGCGGCTGGCAGCGAGACCCGGAAGTAGGGGCGACGCCCGAGAAACAAAAAACCCCCCCCCACAAAAAAATAACAATACGCGATACGCGAACGCATCAGATCGTCATCGTGGAACGGACGTGCGCGTGGCCCGGTTTCCTTGCATACGTACACAGTTGATATAGGCGTCGTACGTGTTGTATCCTATGGCATAATTTTTCTTGATTTTATTGGTGCCTTAAAAATTACGATAATCAGGTTGTATTGTCGACGGGTGCACAGCGGCGACCTTACCGACAAGGAGAATCAGGACAGAATAGCTTTATTCAAGTTCCCAGACAAAGAACCCGACAAGGAGAGATACTGGAATGTGCGGTGCGGTTAGCCCAGTGTGAGCTTTGTGGGGCTTACAACTTGTTACTCTGACGTCCTTAACGGGGTCAAATCCAACTCCGGCATCTTGATACGCGTTCGCGAAAACAGGTACGACTTGTCAGTTTGGGTTGTTATCCTTGAAATTTAAACTTTCCGATGTTCACCTTTAAAAATCTGTGTTGCGATATCATCAGGATACGTGAGGTACGAAATGTAAGAAATTAAGAAGTGTCCTGGACCTTTAACACAGGAAACATTGGCCATGAGCTAGAGTAGCCAAAATGGGTATAATTGTAGGAGGGCAAGCCGCCCCTACTAACCATGTAATTCATTCCCTAGGTCCTCCCTGGGTTTGTCAGAGGGGTTGGGGAAATATAAACCGGTAAAATTTGCACAAGCAAGGTCAACATTTTGTCAATATCTTTTTTCTCATGAGCTAGTAGTATCAAACTTGGGTATTACACGAATCCGACGGCGACTATTATCGCCTCTACGCCGTGGGCGGCGCACTCACAATCAGCATGACTTGGGGGCATCTTTTGCATTTCCGTTACACCGCGTTTACGTTGTTACGTGTTACGCACAAAGGAGCGATAATTTTGATCATTCGACGACATAAATCAACACTATTTCACGGTTATCCATTTGTATTCATCATGGGCGGCTCAGGGAAAAAAATGTAAATTTCTTGGCTGCACTAATAGCGATAAAAAGTTACAAAAAAGGAAACGAACTGCGTGCGAATTCACTCGCTAAGAAACAAATGAAAAAACAATCATCGTAACCATTTCAGTCTAAATACACATTGTAACTCGCCGGTCATTTCACGTGTACTGATAGTACAGGCGTAGACAGTCCATGCACAAACGAGACTAAAAAAATTTTGTTCAGACTCCGAAATCGATCACATGGCACGGAAGTGTCCTTCTAAAACACCAACAACCCGCCTCGGACGAGTCACGTTTTCAGCAAATACGACGGTCTTTGGGAACTATCAAGTTTTCACGTACACGGAAATATATCAACATTCTATCTTACTTTATTTTTGTCTGGATGTTTGAATTTTACGAAAAATTATTTTTCTCACCGTGGTGTATTACCAATTTTTAACACGTATTCTAACCATACGCGTTCATTTCTCAGGTCACGCAAAGTGGGCGAGATAACGTTCAATTTTTACAACAACAGTAAGACACATGCCCTGGAATTCCAGTTAGGCCAGTCCCTGACATCATCATTCCATAAATCCTGGAAATTAAACGGATGAAATTTGTTAACAATGAAACGAGAGCATCAATGATGCATAAGAACCACTTGTATGGTGGAAACGGGAATGATCCTTGGAGACGCAATGCATGAGACACCTAAGCCAAGTTATGGTTGGCAGACAGTTTTGGAACAAATAAGATCAAGGTGGACATAAATATGCTTTGGCAAACTAGAAAATGTAGTGTAGCACAAAGTATTTGAGCGTAAACATGAACCCGAGGGTGCTCTTCTTCAATGGTGCAAAAAATACCATTCCTGTATATTTTTTTTGAAAATTACATAATTCATCTTTAATCCAATTATAATCTTTGCCATTTTCAGAAAATCATATGAATGGCCCTTGAATTGGGAATTGGCCCTTTAACTGGTAAATGAGGAATGGCCGGTTATTTGGTAATTGGAGGAATAGCCTTTTAATTAGTAAATTGAGGAATGTCCCCTTCATTGGTAAAGAAGGAATGATAATTTTAAATAAAATTGCTGCCCTTTCGAAGGTAAATGATGGAATGGCCCTTGGCAAATGGAGGAATACCCGTTAATTGGTTACTGATAAATGGCTGAATGAACCGTTAATTGATAAATGGAGAATTAAATTGGTAAATTGAATAATGGAATTGCCTTTAAAAAGTAAATAATGGAGGAATGGCCTTTAATCGATACAAGGCGGTCACCGGCTTTCGCGACCACAAGAAACTCTAAATTATAACTCATCAATGACATCCATAACTCCAACAGAGAACTCTAAAAACCAACTCATCATGGTGAATCCATCCATAATCACCAAAACAAAAAACCCTAACCCCAAAATAAAAAATTTCACCAAAAAAACCCTTAAAAATTCTAACAGGTTGATGGAACTCCATCCATAACTCACCCAAATGACTTTAACAAACTTCAATCATGATGAACTCCATTCATACCTCACTAACAAATAACTCTAACAAGTTTGGTAACCCACGCTTTAGAAAGGGTTGGTTATAAACATTATGAAAATGGTAAAAGGGTGGGATATGAATTTCATTGGTGATAAAGGGGGGTCCAGAAATAAAAGGGTTGGTTTTGCTGGTTAATAAAATACAAAAACGCCTTGTGGAATTATGTTTGCCATGATGTATTCAATATGGGGAAAAATCAAAAACGTTTTTGTGTAGCCACGTCAAGACCAAGCAATAAGTTCCAGGATCAACAATATTACTTAAAAAATGATGATCTGGTTCGACCCACTGCAACACAAGTGGTCACCGCCATAAAGTAAAAGGGTGGGTATTGAGTTCGTATAAAGGGTGTTTCATTAAAAAGGGTGGTGTGAAAATAAAAAAAATCAGCTTAAAAGTACATTCCATTTAATACAAATAAAAAACTCATTGATGGACTCCATTTAATAACTCACCAAAAAACATATCAAACTAGAAATTCGCGGTTTTCGGCTTTCGCGCTCGCTATATTCAAGAATATAAGCTGTGGGCCGCCCATGAAAAAACTTAACAAATTTTTACACACACTCCAGACAAACACACAACACACATAACCACGCCACAACGGATTGCTAAGTGTTCCTCCAGCTAAGATGCGGCCACAAAAAACTCTCAAACATAACTCATCGATACTCCAAAAACTCACCAAAATAACTCCATTCCTAACTCACCAAAATAACTCTAAGAAACATAACTCATCAAGGAACTCAATCCATAAGCGCCCAAAACCGCAAAAACACCGTAAACACAACTCATCAATGAACTCCATAACTTTTTGAAAATTGCATAATTTCCCTTTAATTCAATTTGAGGGTGTTTTTCCTGAAAATGATTTTAAAAAAAACGAAAAAACTAAAAAATTTAAAAAAAGAAAAAACCTAAAAAATTAAAAAAAAAAAAAACAACTCATTGATGAACTTCATCCACATTTCACCCAACAGACCGTAACAAAAAGCTATAAAACATAACTCATCGACTCCATTAATTAACCTGCATATTGCCCCTTAATTTGTAAGCTTAAACCTTGAGACGCTCTTCCTCAAAATGATGCGAAAAATCCATTCCCATTAAAACTCATTTTTCAGAATATTGGAAATCACCAAGCTGGACATATGGGGCTGATATTTGGAATGAAGTTCTTGGACTTACCTCTAATGACCTTTTAATTCAATTTTACAATTATAACCCTTGAGGGTGCCCTTCCTCAAATGATGGGAAAATACATTACAGGGACTAACACCGGGGGTAAATACTTTCCGCACCGCGCACCCACCCACATGTACACATATATGCTACATGATACAAATTGGTTTCTTGGTCTTGCTTTGAGGCAATTGTTAATACTGTAAGACATTGTTCCATAATGTTAATTACTTATTTGTGACATTTGTTTACAACACACATACTGTAGACACACACCTACAAATATGACAGCTAGAGAGACGGGCACAGACAGGCATACCGACATAGACCACACATACACAGACACACACGTATGCACACTCACGCAAGCGCGCACACACACACAAAAGGTTAGTGGATCAGAGGAAATTACGACAGTTATTTTAAATGAGAAAGAATGATTGTACTGGCGTAGAGAATATTATACTAGCTGACTGACCAATTGTTAATACGTTAATACCTGTTCAATAATAAGTATTTTGACATTTGTTTACAACACACATTACATGAGACACACACCTACAAACATGACAGAACAGCCAGAGAGATGGGCCACAAAAACAGGCATAACAGCCTAGACACACATACACCGACACACACACACGCACAGCACTCACACACACGCACACAACGCACGCACACACACACAGGAAAGGTTAGTGGATAGAAGAAATCCAGACAGTTATTTCAAATTTGAGAAAGAAATGATTTTTACGGGGTAGAGGCTATCATACTATCCGATGACCAGAATAATTAATGGAGTAGTCACTAAGTGTCAAATCGATTGGGTGACTGCATGGGATTATCATGGAAAAAACACACATTTACATAAAATTCTGAGGAAATATAAACCATTTTCAAAATTACTCATGTGCAGAAATGGTTACACCCATAGTCCATTGTAAAAACTATGTACTATGCTCATCTGACCAGAAAGGTGTTGAGCGGAAATACCAACAGACATGTGTCCTTGCCAAGGTTTTTTTTTTTTATTTTTTTATGACCCTAATCAGTAACAAACCACAAATGCAAGCACACTGATTGAAACAACTAAGGAAAGTGTGACGGAAAGGCTGGCCAGACTTTCAGTGATTGATTTTTGCTATTCCAAACTGTTTTTCATAGCCATTTACAATGCACAATCCAAAAGGGAGCTATATGACAACATCACGAACCAATTCACCAATTGTTTGTGTTAGACCCTATGGGCCTTCACAACCTTATTGTCACCAAACGAAACCGATGCATTATTTTCCCACGTCATCCAAACACAAAATGAAAATTTAAAGACAATACGATATAAGTTAAACACGCAGTTAACAAAAACCATTGGCTTCAAAAACCCCAGTAATATAGACACACGAAGTACTTCGTGGGTCTAAAAAAGGTAGGTGTAAATTCTTATTATCATGATTATGTGCTTCGTATTGCGTTAAGCAATATGCGGCGAGTGTGTACTGTGTGGTTTGGTGGCCAGGAATGCCCCCCAGTAATGGAGGCGACGTAGAGGGTGTCCTTTCGAGGCTTCCCCGCCGGATTCGTGTATTATTCATCCCAGGGTCCCCACTTTTTTTTTTAATGGGACATCCCAATATATTTGCCAACTAATATGGGCTCCATCAATCTAATTTTTTTTTTATGTTTTGAAGTAATGAACAGTAAACCATGAATCTCCTCCAAGCTTGTGTGACAATTCAGTGACCAAAAATAAAATGAAAAAATATTCGAAATGCTTCAACAACATGCTGAATCTACAAGCAAGATTAGGAATACATGTACACACCTTATCAAAGGTTCTAAGGGTATAAAAAGGTCAACTTTTCTTCTTTCAGGTCATTTGAAAACAAGCACGGGATGGTGATCTATTTTGCACTTCTGTACTTAGGTATTTATAGGTATGAGGCATGTTTTTTACTTAGTTGGGCTGATAGAAATGTGCAGTTAAATGCCTGTAGTTACTACCTTCTT